>JANJGN010001956.1:0-96531 GCA_026770705.1 Isurus oxyrinchus
AAGGCTTTAAGGTGTTTACAAATCACCGTCGGTCTGATACCTATAAAGACACCGATGACCAGACCACCAGGGTCAGTCACCAGACCCCAGGGACTGAAATTCATCTACAGGGAATCTGCAATCACCAATACCCAGGAGACAAATCCTCGACACATCGGAGATGATTTGTTTTAGACGCGTTTCCTGTCAACAATGTTGTTTATTAGTCAGAAAAAACTAAGTGTTGGCAGGACTGAGGGAGTGCTGCACTGTCAGAGGTTCAGTACTGAGGGAGTGCTGCACTGTCGGACGGTCAGTGCTGAGGGAGTGCCGCACTGTCGGAGGTTCAGTACTGAGGGAGTGCTGCACTGTCGGAGGTTCAGTACTGAGGAAACTCCGCACTGTCGGAGGGTCAGTACTGAGGGAGTGCCGCACTGTCGGAGGGTCAGTTCTGAGGTAGCGCCGCACTGTCGGAGGGTCAGTACTGAGGGAGTGCCGCACTGTCAGAGGGTCAGTACTGAGGGAGTGCCGCACTGTGGGAGGGTCAGTACTGAGGCAGCGCCGCACTGTCGGAGGGTCAGTACTGAGGGAGCGCCGCACTGTCGGAGGGTCAGTACTGAGGGAGCGCCGCACTGTCGGAGGGTCAGTACTGAGCGAGTGCTGCACTGTCGGAGGGTCAGTACTGAGGGAGCGCCGCACTGTCGGAGGGTCAGTACTGAGGGAGCGCCGCACTGTCGCAGGGTCAGTACTGAGGGAGCGCCGCACTGTCGGAGGGTCAGTACTGAGGGATTGCAGCACTGTCGGAGGGTCAGTACTGAGGGAGCGCCGCACTGTCGGAGGGTCAGTACTGAGGGAGCGCTGCACTGTCGGAGGGTCAGTACTGAGGGAGTGCCGCACTGTCGGAGGGTCAGTACTGAGGGAGGGCCGCACTGTCGGAGGGTCAGTACTGAGGAGCGCCACACTGTCGGAAGGTCAGTACTGAGGGAGCGCCACACTGTCGGAAGGTCAGTACTGAGGGAGTGCCGCACTGTCGGATGTCAGTACTGAGGGAGCGCCGCACTGTCGGAAGGTCAGTACTGAGGGAGTGCCGCACTGTCGGATGGTCAGTACTGAGGGAGCGCCGCACTGTCGGAGGGTCAGTACTGAGGGAGCGCCGCACTGTCAGAGGGTCAGTACTGAGGGATTGCCGCACTGTCGGAGGGTCAGTACTGAGGGAGTGCCGCACTGTCGGAGTGTCAGTACTGAGGGAGCGCCGCACTGTCAGAGGGTCAGTACTGAGGGAGCGCCGCACTGTCGGAGGGTCAGTACTGAGGGAGTGCCGCACTGTCGGAGGGTCAGTACTGAGGGAGTGCCACACTGTCGGAGGGTCAGTACTGCAAAGACACCACAGCTTTGAATTCCTGCCAGTGTGTGTTGTGACCAGACAAGCATCAGGAGTGAGATGGAAAGTGCCTGCATTTATATAGCACCCCTCACCACCTTTGGACACCCCAATGCCCTTTACAGCCGACTGTGGCCGCCTGAAGTGTCGCCACTGTTTGAGGGACTGTGGTGGCCAATTGGTGCACAGCAGGATCCCAAGGACAGCAAGAGGGACCATGCCATCTGTCCTGTCATGAGGCTGGACTGAGTGACGAGGTTTCTCCAGTCAGGATGGTGACCTTGCCCGGATTCTGGCCTTGGACACACTGGAGTGACCCCACTGGACACAGGACCTGGCCAGAGCCTGGGCACGATGAGTCATACTGCACTCAACGGAGGGGGGAGCTAGTCTTCCTGGGATCGAGTGGCCATAACTCAGGCACAGAGAGAGCTGGTGTAACCGAGCGTCCCGGGAATGCACCACTTCAGGAAGAGGGAGAGAGTGTCCAGCAGAGGGCCCACGTGGACCAGGGTTTGAACAGGGTCTCATTTCACAGGGAAAACTCTCCGAAGGAGAAGGGTCAGGATGTGTGAGGGGGGAGAGATTACAGCTCAGTCCATAAAACACTGCACCGTGTGCTCCTCATCCTCCTCGTCACTCCCTCCCTCCTCACTCCCCTCCCTCCCTCCTCACTCCCTCCTCACTCCACTCCCTGTCACTCCCTCGCTCCTCACCCTCCCTCCTCACTCCCCTCCCTCCTCACTCCACTCCCTGACACTCCCTCCCTCCTCACTCCCCTCCCTCCCTCCTCACTCACTCCTCACTCCACTCCCTGTCACTCCCTCCCTCCTCACTCCCCTCTCTCCCTCCTCCCTCCCTTCTCACTCCAATCCCGTCACTCCCTCCCTCCTCACTCCCCTCCCTCCCTCCTCACTCCACACCCTGTCACTCCCTCCCTCCTCACTCCCCTCCCTCCCTCCTCACTCCACTCCCTGTCACTCCCTCGCTCCTCACTCCCCTCCCTCCCCCCCTCCCTCCCTCCTCACTCCACTCCCTGTCACTCCATCCCTCCTCACTCCCCTCCCTCCCTCCTCACTCCACTCCCTCCCTCCTCACTCCACTCCCCTGTCACTCCCCTCCCTCCTCACTCCCCTCCCTCCTCACTCCACTCCCTGTCACTCCCCTCCCTCCTCACGTCACTCCCTCCCTCCTCATTCCCCTCCCTCCCTCCTCAACCTCCTCATCCACTCCCTCCCTCCCTCCTCACCCTCCTCATTCCCTTCCCCTCCCTCCTCACCCTCCTCCTCACTCCCCATCCCTCCCTCCTCCAGCTTATCACTCCCCTCCCCTCCCTGCTCACCCTCCTCCTCACTCCCCTCCCCTCCCTCATCCTCACTCCACTCTCCTCCCTGCTCACCCTCCTCTTCAGCTACTCCCCTCCCTCCGCACCCTCCACCTCACTCCCTTTCCCTCCCTCTCCACCCTCCTCCTCAATCCCGGTCCCTCCCTCCTCATTCACTCCACTCCACTCCCCTCTCTCCTCACTGTCCTCCTCAATCCCCAACCCTCCCTCCTCATTCACTCCCAAGCCCTCCTTCCTCCAGCTCCTCACACCCCTCCCCTCCCACCTCCACATCCTCACTCCCCATCCCTCCCTCCTCCACCTCCTCACTCCCTATCCCTCCTTACCCCACCTCCTCACTCCCCTCCCATCCCTCCTCCACCTCCTCACCTCCCCATCCCTCGCTCCTCCACCTCCCTATCCCTCCCTCCTCCACAATCTTTTGTCCCCTCACCGATAGTGCGGCACTCCGCTCAGCACTGACCCTTCGACAGTGCGGCGCTCCCTCAGTACTGACCCTCCGACAGTGCGGCACTCCCCTCAGTACTGACCCTCCGACAGTGCGGCACTACCTCAGTACTGACCCTCCGACAGTGTGGCACTACCTCAGCACTGACCCTTCGACAGTGCAGCGCTCCCTCAGTACTGACCCTCCGACAGTGCGGCACTCCCTCAGTACTGACCCTTAGACAGTGCGGCACTCACTCAGTACTGACCCGCCGACAGTGCGGCGCTCCCTCAATACTGACCCTCTGACAGTGCGGCACTCGCCTCAATACTGACCCTCCGAGTGTGTGGCGCTCCCTCAGTACTGACTCTCCGACAGTGCAGCAATCCCTCAGCACTGACCCTCCGACAATGCGGCATTCCCGCAGTACTGACCCTCCGACAGTGCGGCGCTCCCTCAGCACTGACCCTCCGACAGTGCGGCACTCCCTCAGCACTGACCCTCCAACAGTGCGGCACTACCCTCAGCACTGACCCTCCGACAGTGCTGCACTCCCTCAGTACTGACCCTCCGACAGTGCGGCACTCCCTCAGTACTGACCCTCTAACAGCGCGGCGCTCTCTCAATACTGACCCTCAGACAGTGCTGCACACCCTCAGTACTGACCCTCCGACAGTGCTGCACGCCCTCAGTACTGACCCTCCGACAGTGCAGCACTCCCTCCGAACTGACCCTCCATCAGTGCAGCACTCCCTCAGTACTGATCGTCCCGATAGTGCGGCACTCCCTCAGTACTAACCCTCCGACAGAGCGGCGCTCTCTCAGCACTGACACTCCGACAGTGCAGCATTCCCTCAGTACTGACCCTCCGACAGTGCGGCACTCCTTCAGTACTGACCCTCCGACAGTGCAGCGCTCCCTCAGTACTGACACTCCGACAGTGCGGCGCTCCTTCAGTACTGACCCTCCGACAGTGCAGCACTCCCTCAGTACTGACCCTCCGACAGTGCGGCACTCCTTCAGTACTGACCCCTCCGACAGTGCAGCGCTCCCCTCAGTACTGACCCTCCGACAGTGCGGCGCTCCCTCAGTACTGACCCTCCGACAGTGCGGCACTCCCTCAGTACTGACCCTCGGACAGTGCAGCTCTCCCTCAGCTCCTGACCCCTCCGACAGTGCGGCACTCCCTCAGTACTGACCCTCTGACAGTGCGGCGCTCCCCTCAGTACTGACCCTCCGACAGTGCAGCTCTCCCTCAGTACTGACCAGACCGACAGTGCAGCTCTCCCTCAGTACTGACCAGCCGACAGTGCGGCGCTCCCTCAGTACTGACCCTCCGACAGTGCGGCACTCCCTCAGTACTGACCCTCCAACAGTGCGGCACTCCCTCAGTACTGACCCTCCGATAGTGCGGAGATCCCTAAGTACAGACCCTTCCGACAGTGCAGCACTCCCTCAGTACTGACCCCTCCGACAGTGCGGTGCTCCCTCAGTACTGACCCTCCGACTGTGCGGCACTCCCCTCGGTACTGTCCCTCCGACAGTGCGGTGTCCCTCAGTACTGACCCCTCTGACAGTGCGGTGCTCCCTCAGTACTGACCTTGCGACAGTGCGTGAGATCCCTCAGTACTGACCCTCCGACAGTGCGACACTCCCTCAGTACTGACCCTCCGACACTGCGGCGCTCCCTCAGCACTGACACATCCCGACAGTGGGGCGCTCCCTCAGTACTGACCCTCCGACAGTGCGGCATTCCCTCAGTACTGACCCTCCGACAGTGCGGCGCTCCCTCAGCACTGACCATCCGACAGTGCGGCACTCCCTCAGCACTGACCCTCCAACAGTGCGGCACTCCCTCAGCACTGACCCTCCGACAGTGCTGCACTCCCTCAGTACTGACCCTCCGACAGTGCGGCACTCCCTCAGTACTGACCCTCTAACAGCGCGGCGCTCTCTCAATACTGACCCTCGGACAGTGCTGCACACCCTCAGTACTGACCCTCCGACAGTGCTGCACTCCCTCAGTACTGACCCTCCGACAGTGCAGCACTCCCCTCAGTACTGACTCTCCGTCAGTGCAGCACTCCCTCAGTACTGATCCTCCGATAGTGCGGCACTCCCTCAGTACTAACCCTCCGACAGAGCGGCGCTCTCTCAGCACTGACCCTCCGAAAGTGCGGCACTCGCTCTGTACTGACCCTCCGACAGAGCGGCGCTCCCTCAGTACTGACCCTCCGACAGTGCGGCACTCCTTCAGTACTGACCCCTCCGACAGTGCGGCGCTCCCTCAGTACTGACCCTCGGACAGTGCAGCTTTCCCTCAGTCTTGACCCTCCGACATTGCGGCACTCCCTCAGTACTGACCCTCTGACAGTGCGGCGCTCCCTCAGTACTGACCCTCCGACAGTGCAGCTCTCCCTCAGTACTGACCCGCCAACAGTGCGGCGCTCCCTCAGTACTGACCCTCCGACAGTGCGGCACTCCCTCAGTACTGACCCTCCGACAGTGCGGCACTCCTTCAGTACTGACCATCCGACAGTGCAGCGCTCCCTCAGTACTGACACTCCAACAGTGCGGCGCTCCCCTCAGTACTGACCCTCCGACAGTGCAGCACTCCCTCAGTACTGACCCTCCGACAGTGCAGCACTCCTTCAGTACTGACCCTCCGACAGTGCAGCGCTCCCTCAGTACTGACCCTCCGACAGTGCGGCGCTCCCTCAGTACTGACCCTCCGACAGTGCAGCACTCCCTCAGTACTGACGCTCCGACAGTGCGGCACTCCCTCAGTACTGACCCTCGGACAGTGCAGCTCTCCCTCAGTCCTGACCCTCCGACAGTGCGGCACTCCCTCAGTACTGACCCTCTGACAGTGCGGCACTCCCTCAATACTGACCCTCCGAGTGTGTGGCGCTCCCTCAGTACTGACTCTCCGACAGTGCAGCAATCCCTCAGCACTGACCCTCCCGACAATGCGGCATTCCCTCAGTACTGACCCTCCGACAGTGCGGCGCTCCCTCAGCACTGACCCTCCGACAGTGCGACACTCCCTCAGCACTGACCCTCCGACAGTGCGGCACTCCCTCAGCACTGACCCTCCGACAGTGCTGCACTCCCTCAGTACTGACCCTCCGACAGTGCGGCACTCCCTCAGTACTGACCCTACAACAGCGCGGCGCTCTCCTCAATACTGACCCTCAGACAGTACTGCACACCCTCAGTACTGACCCTCCGACAGTGCTGCACGCCCTCAGTACTGACCCTCCGACAGTGCAGCACTCCCTCCGAACTGACCCTCCATCAGTGCAGCACTCCCTCAGTACTGATCGTCCGATAGTGCGGCACTCCCCTCAGTACTAACCCTCCGACAGAGCGGCGCTCTCTCAGCACTGACACTCCGACAGTGCAGCATTCCCTCAGTACTGACCCTCCGACAGTGCGGAGATCCCTAAGTACAGACCCTCCGACAGTGCAGCACTCCCTCAGTACTGACCCTCCGACAGTGCGGTGCTCCCTCAGTACTGACCCTCCGACTGTGCGGCACTCCCTCGGTACTGTCCCTCCGACAGTGCGGTGTCCCTCAGTACTGACCCTCTGACAGTGCGGTGCTGCCCTCAGTACTGACCTTGCGACAGTGCGGAGATCCCTCAGTACTGACCCTCCGACAGTGCGACACTCCCTCAGTACTGACCCTCCGACACTGCGGCGCTCCCTCAGCACTGACACTCTCCGACAGTGGGGCGCTCCCTCAGTACTGACCCTCCGACAGTGCGGCATTCCCCTCAGTACTGACCCTTCGACAGTGCGGCGCTCCCTCAGCACTGACCATCCGACAGTGCGGCACTCCCCTCAGCACTGACCCTCCAACAGTGCTCGGCACTCCCCTCAGCACTGACCCTCCGACAGTGCTGCACTCCCTCAGTACTGACCCTCCGACAGTGCGGCACTCCCTCTCAGTACTGACCCTCTAACAGCGCGGCGCTCTCTCAATACTGACCCTCGGACAGTGCTGCACACCCTCAGTACTGACCCTCCGACAGTGCTGCACTCCCTCAGTACTGACCCTCCGACAGTGCAGCACTCCCTCAGTACTGACTCTCCGTCAGTGCAGCACTCCCTCAGTACTGATCCTCCGATAGTGCGGCACTCCCTCAGTACTAACCCTCCGACAGAGCGGCGCTCTCTCAGCACTGACCCTCCGACAGTGCGGCACTCGCTCTGTACTGACCCTCCGACAGAGCGGCGCTCCCTCAGTACTGACCCTCCGACAGTGCGGCACTCCTTCAGTACTGACCCTCCGACAGTGCGGCGCTCCCTCAGTACTGACCCTCGGACAGTGCAGCTTTCCCTCAGTCTTGACCCTCCGACATTGCGGCACTCCCTCAGTACTGACCCTCTGACAGTGCGGCGCTCCCTCAGTACTGACCCTCCGACAGTGCAGCTCTCCCTCAGTACTGACCCGCCGACAGTGCGGCGCTCCCTCAGTACTGACCCTCCGACAGTGCGGCACTCCCTCAGTACTGAACCTCCGACAGTGCGGCACTCCTTCAGTACTGACCCTCCGACAGTGCAGCGCTCCCTCAGTACTGACACTCCGACAGTGCGGCGCTCCCCTCAGTACTGACCCTCCGACAGTGCAGCACTCCCTCAGTACTGACCCTCCGACAGTGCGGCACTCCTTCAGTACTGACCCTCCGACAGTGCAGCGCTCCCCTCAGTACTGACCCTCCGACAGTGCGGCGCTCCCTCAGTACTGACCCTCCGACAGTGCAGCACTCCCTCAGTACTGACCCTCCGTCAGTGCAGCACTCCCCTCAGCACTGACCCTCCGACAGTGCGGCGCTCCCTCAGTACTGACCCTCCGACAGTGCGGCACTCCTTCAGTACTGACCCTCCGACAGTTCGGCGCTCCCCTCAGTACTGACCCTCCCACAGTGCGGCACTCCCTCAGTACTGACCCTCCGACAGTGCGCCGCTCCCTCAGTACTGACCCTCCAACTGTGTGGCACTCCCTCTGTACTGACCCTCCGACAGTGCGGCGCTCCCTCGGTACTGACCCTCCGACAGTGCGACACTCCCTCAGTACTGACCCTCCGACAGCTGCGGCGCTCCCTCAGTACTGACCCTCCGACAGTGGGACACTCCCTCAGTACTGACCCTCCGACAGTGCTGCGCTCCCTCAGTACTGACCCTCCGACAGTGCGGCACTCCCTCAGTACTGACCCTCCGACAGTGCGGCGCTCCCTCAGTACTGACCCTCCGACAATGCAGCATTCCCTCAGTACTGACCCTCCGACAGTGCGGCGCTCCCTCAGTACTGACCCTCCGACAGTGCAGCACTCCCTCAGTACTGAGCCTCCGACAGTTCTGGCGCTCCCTCAGTACTGACCCTCCCACAGTGCGGCACTACTCCCTCAGTACTGACCCTCCGACAGTGCGCCGCTCCCTCAGTACTGACCCTCCGACTGTGTGGCACTCCCCTCTGTACTGAGGCCTCCCGACAGAGCGGCGCTACCTCTGTACTGACCCTCCGACAGTGCAGCACTCCCTCAGTACTGACCCTCCGTCAGTGCAGCACTCCCTCAGCACTGACCCTCCGACAGTGCGGCGCTCCCTCAGTACTGACCCTCCGACAGTGCGGCACTCCTTCAGTACTGACCCTCTCCGACAGTTCGGCGCTCCCCTCAGCACTGACCCTCCCACAGTGCGGCACCTCCCTCAGTACTGACCCTCCGACAGTGCGCCGCTCCCTCAGTACTGACCCTCCAACTGTGTGGGCACTCCCTCTGTACTGACCCTCCGACAGTGCGGCGCTCCCTCGGTACTGACCCTCCGACAGTGCGACACTCCCTCAGTACTGACCCTCCGACAGCTGCGGCGCTCCCTCAGTACTGACCCTCCGACAGTGGGACACTCCCTCAGTACTGACCCTCCGACAGTGCTGCGCTCACCCTCAGTACTGACCCTCCGACAGTGCGGCACTCCCTCAGTACTGACCCTCAGACAGTGAGGCACTCCCTTAGTACTGACCCTCCGACAGTGCGGCGCTCCCTCAGTACTGACCCTCCGACAATGCAGCATTCCCTCAGTACTGGACCCTCCGACAGTGCGGCGCTCCCTCAGTACTGACCCTCCGACAGTGCAGCACTCCCTCAGTACTGAGCCTCTGACAGTTCGGCGCTCCCTCAGTACTGACCCTCCCACAGTGCGGCACTCCCTCAGTACTGACCCTCCGACAGTGCGCCGCTCCCTCAGTACTGACCCTCCGACTGTGTGGCACTCCCTCTGTACTGAGCCTCCGACAGAGCGGCGCTACCTCTGTACTGACCCTCCGACAGTGCGGCACTCCCTCGGTTACTGACCCTCCGACAGTGCGACACTCCCTCAGTACTGACCCTCCGACAGCTGCGGCGCTCCCTCAGTACTGACCCTCCGACAGTGGGACACTCCCTCAGTACTGACCCTCCGACAGGGCGGCGCTCCCTCAGTACTGACCCTCCAACAGTGCGGCGCTCCCTCAGTACTGACCCTCCGACAGTGCGGCGCTCTCTCAGTACTGACCCTCCGACAATGCGGCGCTCCCTCAGTACTGACCCTCGGACAGTGCAGCTCTCCCTCAGTAGTGACCCGCCGACAGTGCGGCGCTACCTCAGTACTGACCCTCCGACAGTGCAGCACTCCCTTAGTACTGACCCTCCGACAGTGCGGCACTCCCTCAGTACTGACCCTCCAACAGCGCGGCGCTCTCTCAGTACTGACCCTCAGAACAGTGCTGCACACCCTCAGCACTGACCCTCCGACAGTGCGCCGCTCCCTCAGTACTGACCCTCCAACTGTGTGGCACTCCCTCTGTACTGACCCTCCGACAGTGCGGCGCTCCCTCGGTACTGACCCTCCGACAGTGCGACACTCCCTCAGTACTGACCCCTCCGACAGCTGCGGCGCTCCCTCAGTACTGACCCTCCGACAGTGGGACACTCCCTCAGTACTGACCCTCCGACAGTGCTGCGCTCCCTCAGTACTGACCCTCCAACAGTGCGGCACTCCCTCAGTACTGACCCTCAGACAGTGAGGCACTCCCTTAGTACTGACCCTCCGACAGTGCGGCGCTCCCTCAGTACTGACCCTCCGACAATGCAGCATTCCCTCAGTACTGACCCTCCGACAGTGCGGGCGCTCCCTCAGTACTGACCCTCCGACAGTGCAGCACTCCCTCAGTACTGAGCCTCCGACAGTTCGGCGCTCCCTCAGTACTGACCCTCCCACAGTGCGGCACTCCCTCAGTACTGACCCTCCGACAGTGCGCCGCTCCCTCAGTACTGACCCTCCCGACTGTGTGGCACTCCCTCTGTACTGAGCCTCCGACAGAGCGGCGCTACCTCTCTACTGACCCTGCGACAGTGCAGCACTCCCTCAGTACTGACCCTCCGTCAGTGCAGCACTCCCTCAGCACTGACCCTCCGACAGTGCGGCGCTCCCTCAGTACTGACCCTCCGACAGTGCGGCACTCCTTCAGTACTGACCCTCCGACAGTTCGGCGCTCCCTCAGCACTGACCCTCCCACAGTGCGGCACTCCCTCAGTACTGACCCTCCGACAGTGCGCCGCTCCCTCAGTACTGACCCTCCAACTGTGTGGCACTCCCTCTGTACTGACCCTCCGACAGTGCGGCGCTCCCTCGGGTACTGACCCTCCGACAGTGCGACACTCCCTCAGTACTGACCCTCCGACAGCTGCGGCGCTCCCTCAGTACTGACCCTCCGACCAGTGGGACACTCCCTCAGTACTGACCCTCCGACAGTGCTGCGCTCCCTCAGTACTGACCCTCCGACAGTGCGGCACTCCCTCAGTACTGACTCTCAGACAGTGAGGCACTCCCTTAGTACTGACCCTCCGACAGTGCGGCGCTCCCTCAGTACTGACCCTCCGACAATGCAGCATTCCCTCAGTACTGACCCTCCGACAGTGCGGCGCTCCCTCAGTACTGACCCTCCGACAGTGCAGCACTCCCTCAGTACTGAGCCTCCGACAGTTCGGCGCTCCCTCAGTACTGACCCTCCCACAGTGCGGCACTCCCTCAGTACTGACCCTCCGACAGTGCGCCGCTCCCTCAGTACTGACCCTCCGACTGTGTGGCACTCCCTCTGTACTGAGCCTCCGACAGAGCGGCGCTACCTCTGTACTGACCCTCCGACAGTGCGGCACTCCCTCGGTACTGACCCTCCGACAGTGCGACACTCCCCCAGTACTGACCCTCCGACAGCTGCGGCGCTCCCTCAGTACTGACCCTCCGACAGTGGGACACTCCCTCAGTACTGACCCTCCGACAGGGCGGCGCTCCCTCAGTACTGACCCTCCAACAGTGCGGCGCTCCCTCAGTACTGACCCTCCGACAGTGCGGCGCTCTCTCAGTACTGACCCTCCGACAATGCGGCGCTCCCTCAGTACTGACCCTCGGACAGTGCAGCTCTCCCTCAGTAGTGACCCGCCGACAGTGCGGCGCTACCTCAGTACTGACCCTCCGACAGTGCAGCACTCCCTTAGTACTGACCCTCCGACAGTGCGGCACTCCCTCAGTACTGACCCTCCAACAGCGCGGCGCTCTCTCAGTACTGACCCTCAGACAGTGCTGCACACCCTCAGCACTGACCCTCCGACAGTCCTGCACTCCCTCAGTACTGACCCTCAGACAGTGCTGCACACCCTCAGTACTGACCCTCCGACAGTCCTGCACTCCCTCAGTACTGACCCTCCGTCAGTGCAGCACTCCCTCAGTACTAACCCTCCGACAGTGCGGCGCTCCCTCAGTACTGACCCTCCGACAGTGCGGCACTCCTTCAGTACTGACCCTCCGACAGTGCGGCGCTCCCTCAGTACTGACCCTCGGACAGTGCAGCTTTCCCTCAGTCCTGACCCTCCGACATTGCGGCACTCCCTCAGTACTGACCCTCTGACAGTGCGGCGCTCCCTCAGTACTGACCTTCCGACAGTGCAGCTCTCCCTCAGTACTGACCCGCCAACTGTGTGGCCCTCCCTCAGTACTGACCCTCCGACAGTGCGGCACTCCCTCAGTACTGACCCTCCGACAGTGCGGCACTCCCTCAGTACTGACCCTCCGACAGTGCGGAGATCCCTAAGTACTGACCCTCCGACAGTGCAGCACTCCCTCACTACTGACCCTCCGACAGTGCGGCACTCCCTCGGTACTGTCCCTCCGACATTGCGGTGTCCCTCAGTACTGACCCTCTGACAGTGCGGTGCTCCCTCAGTACTGACCCTCCGACAGTGCGGAGATCCCTCAGTACTGACCCTCCGACAGTGCGACACTCCCTCTGTACTGACCCTCCGACACTGCGGCGCTCCCTCAGCACTGACACTCCGACAGTGGGGCGCTCCCTCAGTACTGACGCTCCGACAGTGCGGCACTCCGTCAGTACTGACCCTCAGACAGTGAGGCACTCCCTCAGTACTGACCCTCCGACAGTGCGGCGCTCCCTCAGTACTGACCCTCCCACAGTGCGGCACTCCCTCAGTACTGATCCTCCGACAGTGCTCCGCTCCCTCAGTACTGACCCTCCGACTGTGTGGCACTCCCTCTGTACTGACCCTCCGACAGTGCGGCGCTACCTCTGTACTGACCCTCCGACAGTGCGGCACTCCTTCAGTACTGACCCTCCGACTGTGCGGCACTCCCTCAGTACTGACCCTCCGACAGTGCGGCACTCCCTCAGTACTGAACCTCCGACAGTGCGGTACTCCCTCAGTACTGAACCTCCGACAGTGCGGCACTCCCTCAGTACTGACCCTCCAACAGTGCGGCGCTCCCTCAGTACTGACCCTCCGACAGTGCGGCGCTCCCTCAGTACTGACCCTCCGACAGTGCGGCGCTCCCTCAGTACTGACCCTCCGACAGTGCGGCTCTCCCTCAGTACTGACCCTCCGACAGTGCAGCTCTCCCTCAGTACTGACCCTCCGACAGTGCGGCACTCCCTCAGTACTGACCCTCCGACAGGGCGGCACTCCCTCTGTCTTGACCCTCCGACAGTGCGGCGCTCCCTCAGTACTGACCCTCTGACAGTGCGGCACTCCCTCAGTACTGACCCTCCGACAGTGCGGCGCTCCCTCAGTACTGACCCTCCGACAGTGCGGCGCTCCCTCTGTATCCGCATTGGGGCGAACTCTCTGCAGCGCGGATCTGACCCCAGAATCTTCTATTGCACTGAGCCAGGCTTCCATATTATAGTGTTTCTAAACCTCTGCTGTTATAAACTGGCATCGGGGATGTTTAAGATTCTTTCTCCACAATTCATCACGCGCTTATCATTCCAGCCAGTAAGGCCGCAGAGTTCAGAGTTTAAGGGTCATCGTTGACCATGTTGATTGTGAGCTCTGCTACATTGTGACCCCGCAGGGCTGGGTATGGGGATGAATTTGCTGACTTGCAATCGCTCAATTTCTGGTGTCCAAGAGCATCTCAGGGACAATGTTGCCCCACTTACACTGAGAACTCGCTGTCCCTCCTCCACTCCACGTCCTGTCTCTGATTCTCCCCACACTCCAGCTCCTGGTTGTTGGTGATATATCCCCCTGTCGGGCACGGTGCCTTGCATTCCAATCTCCACCTCCGTATCCAGCTCCACCCTCCAGCTCATCCACTGCTGTAGCCCTCACCCATGTTTTGGTACCGCCAGACTTGGCAACTCCAGTGATCTCCAGCCCCTACAGCCCTCCCTATCTCTGTAACCTCCTCCAGCCCCTACACCCCTCCCTATCTCTGTAACCTCCTCCAGCCCCTACACCCCTCCCTATCTCTGTAATCTCCTCCAGCCCCTACACCCCTCCCTATCTCTGTAACCTCCTCCAGCCCCTATAGCCCTCCCTATCTCTGTAACCTCCTCCAGCCCCTACACCCCTCCCTATCTCTGTAACCTCCTCCAGCCGCCACACCCCTCCCTATCTCTGTAACCTCCTCCAGCCCCTACACCCCTCCCTATCTCTGTAACCTCCTCCAGCCCCTACACCCCTCCCTATCTCTGTAACCTCATCCAGCCCCTACAACCCTCCCTATCTCTGTAACCTCCTCCAGCCCCAACACCCCTCCCGATCTCTCTAACCTCCTCCAGCCCCTACACCCCTCCCTATCTCTGTAACCTCCTCCAGCCCCAACACCCCTCCCGATCTCTCTAACCTCCTCCAGCCCCTACACCCCTCCCTATCTCTGTAACCTCCTCCAGCCCCTACACCCCTCCATATCTCTGTAACCTCCTCCAGCCCCTACACCCCTCTCTATCTCTGTAACCTCCTCCAGCCCCTACACCCCTCCCTATCTCTGTAACCTCCTCCAGCCCCTACACCCCTCCCTATCTCTGTAACCTCCTCCAGCCCCTACACCCCTCCCTATCTCTGTAACCTCCTCCAGCCCCTACAACCCTCCCTATCTCTGTAACCTCCTCCAGCCCCTACACCCCTCCCTATCTCTGTAACCTCCTCCAGCCCCTACACCCCTCCCTATCTCTGTAACCTCCTCCAGCCCCTACACCCCTCCCTATCTCTGTAACCTCCTCCAGCCCCTACAACCCTCCGAGATCTCTGCGCTCCTCCAATTCCGCCCTCTTGACCATCCACCGGAGAGAGAGGCTCGAGCTCAGGTTGTAGGCCGGGCCGAACCCTGTGCAGAAAGTTAGTAACTCTCCCGTCTCGACAAACCTTCGGAGGAAGTCAGCCACCTTCCAGACACCCCCTGCACTTGGCCAAAATCTCAGGGCCGGCAGCCAGGAGTTGAAACACGGTGAGTGTTGGTGGGGGGTGCTTCAATCCCAGCTGCACCAGGCCTCAGGTGAGGCCTCTGCTGTGGGGGGGAGGGGGGTGGTGGGGGGGAGGGGTCTGTGCTCAGTTTTGGGCCAGTGTTTTTGACCCCCTGCGGGCCACACCCCAATGAGGTGTAAAATGACGGGCGTTGGCGTTGGCCGAGGGTCCCGGTGTCATCAGGGCCTACTAGCGCTACCTTTCGGAGGGCGATATTACGGCCAAGTGGGCCTTTGGATTTGATTTTTGTTTTGTTTAGGAAACCACCTGCCCGGGGGGAGGGGGGTAGGGGTGGGGGTGGGGGGCGGTGTAGGGGGGGTGGTGGTTGGGAAGGGGGGGTGTTGGGGGGGGGGTGGTGGTTGGGAAGGGGGGGGTGTTGGGGGGGGGTGCGTGGGTGGGGGGGGGGAGAGTGGGGGGATGAGGTTTCCAACGGCGATTAAAAATTAAATAAAGCTTTAACCACATTTCGTTCGTAACGTGTCCCTGCTCCACATGACAGGGTCGCATGAGGCAGGGGAGGGGGGTGGGGGGCGGGGGGGGTGTTGGGGGGGGGTGGTGGGTATGGGGGGTGGGGTGGGGGAGAGGGGGAGTGACGGGTTTTTTTTTAACATTTTAAAATCCCCTTTATTTTTCATTTTTTGAACCTTCAGCCCTGCGCCTCGGGGAGTTTCCATTCCGCGCGCTAGGCCTCCTCGCCCCCCCCCACCCAACACCCCCCCCCCGACTGTCCACACCCCACACCCCCTCCCCCGACTGTCCACCCCCCACACCCCCTCCCCCGACTGTCCACCCCCCACACCCCCTCCCCCGACTGTCCACCCCCCACACCCCCTCCCCCGACTGTCCACCCCCCCACACCCCCTCCCCCGACTGTCCACCCCCCACACCCCCTCACCCGATGAGGGGCAAAATCCTGGCCTTGATCTCCTTACTTGAGAAAGGATAAGCAGGTCAGGGAAGGCTCACAAGAAGATGAGAAACAGGAACAGGAGGAGGCCGTTCGGCCCCTCGAGCCTGCCCCGGCACTCGATAAGATTGTGGCTGATCTTCCTGCGTTTCGATTTCCACATTCCCATCCACCACACCCCCACCCCCCCAACCCCGGTAACCTTCAATCCCCTTGCCGGACAAGAATCTCTCTACCTCGGCCTTGAAAACAGTCAGTGAGCCTCGCCTCCACCACCTTCGGAGACAGAGAGTTCCAAAGTCTCACAACCCTCCGAGAGGAAACATTTCTGCTCATCTCTGTCCTAAAAGGGCGACCCCTAATTTTAAACCAGTGACCCCCCACCCCCGCCTAGTTCTGGACTCACCCACAAGAGGAAACATCCTTTCTACATCCACCTTGTCAAGGCCGTTCAGGATCTTGTAAACTTCAATCCAATCACCCCTCACTCTTCTAAACTCCAGTGGGAACAAGCCCAGTCTGTCCAACCCTTCCTCATGAGACAACCCACTCACTCCAGGGATCAATCTAGTAAACCTCCTCTGAACCGCCTCCAATACATTTACATTCTTCCTTAAATAAGGAGACTAAAACTGCGCACGGTATTCGAGGTGCAGTCTCACCAATCCCTGTATAACTGAAGCAAAGCATCCTTCCATTCCCCTCATAATAAAGGATAGCATTTTAATTTAGCGTTTTAACATTGTAATCATTTGACTGATTCATCGGATGGGGGCTGGTGGGTTTATCTTAAGAGGAAAGGTTGCACTGGCTGGGCCTGTAACTATTGGGGTTCAGAAGAATGAGAGGTGAGAGGTGATGTTATTGAAACATATAAGATGCTGAGGGAACTCTTAAAAAATTCTTTCTTAGGATGTGGGTGTCGCTGGCCGGGCCCAGCATTTATTGCCCATCCCTAATTGCCCCCTTGAGAAGGTGGGGGGTGAGCCGCCTTCTTGAGCCGCTGCAGTCCCCGTGTGGTGTAGGTACACCCACCGTGCTGTTAGGGAGGGAGTTCCAGGATTTGGACCCAGCGACAGTGAAGGAACGGCCGATATAGAACAAAACACAAAGAAAAGTACAGCACAGGAACAGGCCCTTCGGCCCTCCAAACATACGCCGATCAAATTGGCCGTCAACTAAATCATTTTGCACTTCCGGCGTCCGTATCCCTCTATTCCCATCCTATTCATGTATTTGTCAAGCTGCCTCTTAAACATCACTATCGTACCTGCTTCCACCACCTCCTCTGGCAGCGAATTCCAGACACTCACTACCCTCTGCGTAAAAAACTTACCCCACACATCTCCTCCAAAGTTTTCTCCTCTCACCTTAAATCTATGTCCCCTAGTAATTGCCTCTTCCACCCTGGGGAAAAGCTTCTGACTATCTATATTTCCAAGTCAGGATGGTGAGTGGCTCGGAGGAGGGTCAAGAGCGAGGGGAGTGTGGGTGGGGTGGGGTGGGGTGGCCACAGTCAAAAAATAAGGGGTCTCCCATGGAAGATGGAGGTAAGGAGAAATCGTTCCTCTCAGAGGGTCATCAGCCTGTGGAATTCTCTCCCCCAGAGAGCAGTGGAGGCCCGGCCATTGAATATCCTCAAGGCTGAGTTGACATATTCTTGATCAACAAGGGTGGGGAAGGGGGAGGTGCCAAAGGGTATAAGGGGTAGACAGGGAAGTGGCGTTGAGGCCAGAATCAGATCAGGCACAATCCAATCAAAGGCTCGAGGGGCCGAATGGCCTACCCTTGTTCCTAAGTCGCACATTCCTGTCTGTTGGGAGACCAAATTGCCTGGGGTGGACAGACTGGGGAGGGTGGGGTCGGTCCCCCCTCTCTCCCCAACCCAGGAAACAAACCTGATTGTTATAACCTGAAACGTTATTAGACCTGGCGAGGAAACTTCTAACCTATTCCCTTCTTTGAGCTCATTCTTAACCCAGCCGGTCAGCAAAACTGTTGGCCTTGGGAGAATATCGCTGACGAGACCTAGACTTTGTACCTGTTGGCAATAATTCAAGCCAGCCGCCATTTTCATATCAAGCTTTTAGGTCAAGCTGCCATTTTAAAATGCCAACCTGGTACTATTACCTCAAAGGTTTAAGCTCCACATCTGATTTGTGAGCTGTTAACAAAAGAACTCTCACAGACAAGACCCCCAAGAAACTGGAAGCATAAATGAGCCAAGGCCGTTGGTTCAAAACCTGCCAGAAGGCAAAATTATGATTGGGACTTACACACGGGGTGGGAATCTTTAAAATATTCTTTTAATTATATCCAAGAACTAGGCGTAACAGAAATGGAGTCATGGATCGTCGCGGACAAATTTATCAGCATCCCGCGAACATTACTCTTTCAGGGCCAGAGGAGTTGTTCAGCAGTAGTTACTGACCAGAATGCTGTCAACCACCCACTCACTGAACACAGATTAGCTTTATATGGAGTTTCAAGCCGCGATCGGAGAGTGGGAAAGGGGTTACCTTCTTGCCAGGCAACCGATTCCACAGATTGCCGGGGTGGGGGGGGGGTGGGGGGCGGTGGGGTCCGCAGCGCAGCCTGTGATAGGGCAGTGAGTGACCGGCTGTCAATTCAGGAATCCTGTATTAATCAGCACTGGCGTTGTGGTCAGCTTTGGAGATGTACAGGCGGTCACCGCGGGCAGGTCAACTGTCAGACACCCACCAACCACTGCCCCATGGGATTTGAGGCTGAGTCGTGAGCTTTATTTTCATGGCCGTTAGCTGGACGTCACCAAACTGCTGGCGCTCCCCAAAGAAATAGCCCAGGACCCGAATTAACTTGATTTGTATGTAACTTATTCAATGGTAAAATCTTACAGCACAGTCGATCATGCCTGTGCCGGCACTTTGAGAGATTATCCAATTAGTTCCACTCCCCCACCACTACCCCCTCCCCACTCGTCCACCCACACTCCCCACCACCCCCCCACCGCCATATCCCTGCAAATGTTCCCCCTTCCAGTATTTATCCGATTCCCCCCCCCTTTTGAAAGTTCCTATTGAATCTGCTTCCACCGCCCTTTCAGGCAGCGCCTTCCAGATCACAACAACTCGCTGTGTAAATAAAAACAAATTCTCCTCATCTCCCCCTCTGGTTCCCTTCCCGATTCTCTTCAATCTGTGTCCCCTCTGGTTACCGACCCTCCTGCCCAGTGGGAACAGTTTCTCCTTGTTTACTCTGTCCGAACCCCCTCCCTGATTCTCTTCAATCTGTGCCATAAATCATTTGGTCATTTACAACAAAGAAGGAGGCCAATTGGCCCATCAAGTCCATGCTGACTCTCTGTAGACCAGTCCAGTCGGTCCCATTGGCCCCCCGCTCCGTCCCCGTCAGCCTCTGGCTTTATGTCCCTCCAATTTCCTTCTGAAATCGTTCATCGGCTCCACCTCCACCCCCCTCATGGGCAGCGAGTTCCAGGTCATCACCGCTCGCTGCACAAAGAATGTTCTTCATGCATGACCCTCCCACCCCATCCCCCCCACCACCACCACCACCCAACTCCCCCACCCTGCCCCCAACCACCAGCACCCCCCACCCACCAAACCCCCACCACCACCAAACCCCCACCCTACCCACCACCACCCCCCACCTCTCCCACAACCAGCCCCCCATCACCACCAGCCCCCTCCCACTGCCACCCCCAACCACCAGCACCCCCCACCCTCCCCACCACCACCACCCAACCACCACTAACACCCCCACCCTCCCCACCACCACCACCCCCCCACCTCTCCCACCACCAACCCCCCACCCTCCCCACCACCAACCCCCCCACCCTCCCCACCACCACCACCCCCCCCACCTCTCCCACAACCAGCCCCCCATCACAATCAGCCCAATCCCAATGCCACCCCGCAACCACCACCAACACCCCCACCCTCCCCACCACCACCACCCCCCCACCTCTCCCACCACCAACCCCCCCCACCTCTCCCACCACCAAACCCCCACCCTCCCCACCACCACCAACCCCCCCACCCTCCCCACCACTACCACCCCCTCTCCCACCACCCCCCCCAACCACCACAAACACCCCCACCCTCCCCACCACCACCCCCAACCACCACCAACCCCCAACGACCCCCCCACCCTACCCACCACCACCACCCCCTCTCCCACCACTACCAAAACCCCCCAACCACCACCAAAACCCCCCAACCACCCCCCCCCCACCCTACCCACCACCAACACCCCCCCAACCACCACCAAAACCCCCCAACCACCACCACCAATGTGTCTGTGTGTCTGAGTGTGAGTGTGTGTGTGAGTGAGTGTGTGTGAGTGAGTGTGTGTGTGAGTGTGAGGTTGTGTAAGTGTGAGTGTGTGTGAGCATGTGTGTGCTAGTATGTGTGTGTGCATTTGAGTGTGTGTGTGAATGTGTGTGTGAGTGTGAGTGGATGTGTGTGTGTGAATGTGTGTGAGTGTGTGAGCATGTGTGTGTGTGTGAGTGATTGTGAATGTGTCTGTGTGTCTGAGTGTGTGTGTGTGAGGGAGTGTGTGTGTGAGCATGTGTGTGTGAGTGAGTGTGTGTAAGTGTGAGTGTGTGTGAGTGTATGTGTGAGTGTGTGAGTGAGTGAGTGTGTAAGTGTGTGTGTGAGTGTGTGAGCATGTTTGTGTGAGTGTGTGTGTGTGAGTGATTGTGAATGTGTGTGTGTCTGTGTGTGTGTGTGTGTGTGTGTGTGTGTGTGTGTAAGTGAGCATGTGTGTGTGAGTGTGTGTGTGTGAACGTGTGATTCTGAATGTCTGTATGTGTCTGTGTGTGTCTGAGTGTGAGTGTGTGTGAGTGTGTGTGAGTGAGTGAGTGTGTGAGTGTGCGAGCATGTGTGTGTGTGTGTATGTGTGTGTGTGAGTGATTGTGAATGTGTCTGTGTGTCTGAGTGTGAGTGTGTGTGTGAGTGAGTGTGAGTGAGTGTGTGTGTGAATGAGTGTGTGTGTGAGTGTGAGGTTGTGTAAGTGTGAGTGTGTGTGAGCACGTGTGCCTGATATTCACATATTCACACATATTCATATATTCACACATATTCACTCACACACACACTCACACTCACTCACACACTCACTCAAACACACACTCACTCACTCACACATGCACTCACACAAACACACACATTCACAATCACTCACACATACACACTCACTCACACACACTCACACACACACACACACTCACACACACACTCTCACACACGCACACATACACTCACACACACACACTTACACACACTCACTCACACACACATGCTCACACACACACTCCCTCACACACACACACACTCAGACACACAGACACATTCACAATCACTCACACACACACATACTATGTGTGTGCATTTGAGTGTGTGTGTGAATGTGTGTGAGAGTGTGAGTGGATGTGTGTGTGTGTGAATGTGTGTGAGAGTGTGAGTGGATATGTGTGCGTGTGTGTGTGAGTGAGTGTGTGTGTGTGTATGTGTGTGTGTGAGTGAGTGTGTGTGTGAGTGGGTGACTGTGTGTGTGACTGTGTGTGTGTGAGTGTGTATCTGAGTGTGTGCGTCTGAGTAAGTGTGTGTGTGAGTATATGTGTGTGAGTGTATGTGTTTGTGTGTGAGTGGGTGACTGTGTGTTTGTGTGAGTGTGTGTGTGAGTGTGTGTTTGTGTGAGTGTGTGTGTGAGTGAGTGAGTGTGTGTTTGAGTGAGTGTGTGAGTGAGTATGTGGGTGTGTAAGTGTGTGTGTGAGTGAGTGTGAGTGAGTGTGTGTGAGTGAATATGTGTGAGTGAGTGATTGTGAATGTGTGTCAGTGTGTGTGTGAGGTTGCATAAGTGTGTGTGTGTGTGTGTAAGTGAGTGTGTGTGAGAGTGTGAGTAGATGTGTGTGCATGTATGTGTGTGTGAGTGTGTGTGTGTGTATGTGTGTGTCTGAGTGTGTGCGTTTGAGTGAGTGTGTGTGTGTGTGAGTGTATGTGTTTGTATGTGAGTGCGTGTGAGTGGGTGACTGTGTGTGTGTGAGTGTGTGTGTGAGTGTGTTGAGTGAGTGTGTGTGTGAATGAGTGTGTGTTTGAGTGAGTGTGTGAGTGAGTATGTGGGTGTGAAAGTGTGAGTGTGTGTGTGAGTGAGTGTGTGTGTGTATGTGCGTGTGAGTGAGTGTGTGCGAGTGAATATGTGTGAGTGAGTGATTGTGAATGTGTGTCTGTGTGTGCCTTTGTGTGTAAGTATGTGTGTCTGTGAATGAGTGTGTGTGAGTGTGTGTATGTGTGTGTGTGTGTGTGTGAGTGATTGTGAGTGTCTGTGTGTGTGAGTGTGTGTGTGTGATTGTGTGTGTGTGCCTTTGTGTGTGAGTGTGAGCGGGTGTGTGTGTGAGCGTGTGTGTGTGAGCGTGTGTGTGTGTTTGTGAGTGTCTGTGTGTGTGAGTGTGTGTGTGTAAGTGTGAGCATGTGTGTGTGAGCGTGTGTGTGTGTGAGTGATTGTGAGTGTGTGTGTGAGTGTGTGAGTGTGTGTGTTTGAGTGTGTTTGTGTGTGAGTGTGTGTGTGAGCATGCGTGTGTGAGTGTGTGTGAATGAGTGTGTGAATGTGAGCGTGCATGTGAATGTGAGTGTGTGTGAGTGAGCGTGTGAGTGTGAGTGAGAGTGTGAGTGTGTGTGTGAGCGTGTGTGTGTGTGTGTGTGTGTGTGTGTGTGAGTGAGTGTGTGAGTGTGAGCTTGCATGTGTGTGAGTGTGTGTGTGTGAGCATGTGTGTGTGTGAGCGTGTATGTGTATGTGCGTGTGAGTGAGTGTGTGCGAATGAATATGTGTGAGTGAGTGATTGTGAATGTGTGTCTGTGTGTGCCTTTGTGTGTAAGTGTGAGTGTGTGTGAATGAGTGTGTGTGTGAGTGTGTGTATGTGTGTGTGAGTGTGTGTGAGTGATTGTGAATGTGTCTCTGTGTGCCTTTGTGTGTGAGTGTGAGCGTGTGTGTGTGAGCGTGTGTTTGTGAGTGTGTGTGTTTGTGAGTGTGTGTGTTTGTGAGTGTGTGTGTTTGTGAGTGTATGTGTGTGTGAGTGTGTGTGTGTTAGTGTGTGTGTGTGTGAGTGTGTGTGTGTGAGCATGTGTGTGTAAGTGTGAGCATGTGTGTGTGTAAGAGTGAGTGTGTGTGAGCTTGTGTGTTTGTGTGAGTGTGTGTGTGAGTGTGAGTGATTGTATTAGTGTGAGGAGTGTGTGAGTGTGTGAGTGTGTGTGTTTGTGTGTGTGTGTCTGTGAGCATGCGTGTGTGTGTGTGTGTGAGTGAGTGTATGAGTGTGAGTGTGTGTGAGTGAGTGTGTGTGAGTGAGCGTGTGAGTGTGTGAGTGTGAGCTTGCGTGTGAGTGTGAGCGTGTGTGTGAGCATGTGTGTGTGTGTGTGTGAGTGAGTGTGTGAGTGTGAGTGTGAGTGAGTGTGTGTGAGAGCGTGTGTGAGAGTGTGAGTGAATGTGTGAGTGTGAGTGTGTGAGTGTGTGCGTGTGTGTGAGCATGTATGTGAGTGTGTGAGTGTGTGAGTGAGAGCGTGAGTGTGTGTGAGTGTGTGTGAGTGTGTGAATGTGAGTGTGTGAGTGAGTGTGTGGGACTTGTGGATTTAAAAGTTTTGTTCCATAATTAAATCAATCGTTTGGTGTTTATTAAGAGAAGCTGGGTTAAAGAATATTCTGCTTCCAACATTAGCTTAAGTAAACAATTGGCCACTTTGTTGAGTGAATTCAACATTTACACTTATGGTGTGACCTGTGGAGTAGTGAAGGTAGAGATACTGTGCACTCCTTCAATCACAGTCATAATATGAAGGAGTGCTGCACTGTCCAGGGGTCAGTGCTGAGGGAGTGCCGCACTGTCGGAGGGTCAGTACTGAGGGAGTGCTGCACTGTCAGAGGGTCAGTACTGAGGGAGCGCCGCACTGTCGGAGGGTCAGTACTGAGGGAGTGCTGCACTGTCAGGGGGTCAGTGCTGAGGGAGTGCCGCACTGTCGGAGGGTCAGTACTGAGGGAGTGCCGCACTGTTGGAGGGTCAGTACTGAGGGAGAGCCGCACTGTTGGAGGGTCAGTACTGAGGGAGTGCTGCACTGTCGGAGGGTCAGTACTAAGGGAGTGCTGCACTGTCGCAGGGTCAGTACTGAGGGAATGCCGCACTGTCAGAGGGGCAGTACTGAGGTAGCGCTGCACTGTCGGAGGGTCAGTGCTGAGGGAGCCCTGCACTGTCAGAGGGTCAGTACTGAGGGAGTGCCGCACTGTCGGAGGGTCAGTACTGAGGGAGCGCCGCACTGTCAGAGGGTCAGTACTGAGGGAGTGCCGCACGGTCAGAGGGGCAGTACTGAGGGAGAGCTGCACTGTCGGAGGGTCAGTGCTGAGGGAGCGCCACACTGTCGGAGGGTCAGTACTGAGGGAGAGCTGCACTGTTGGAGGGTCAGTGCTGAGGGAGCGCCACACTGTCGGAGGGTCAGTATTGAGGGAGCGCCACACTGTCAGAGGGTCAGTACTGAGGGAGTGCCGCACTGTCGGAGGGTCAGTACTGAGGGAGCGCCGCACCGTCGGAGGGTCAGTACTGAGGGAGCACGGCACTGTCGGAGGGTCAGTACTGAGGGAGCGCCGCACTGTCGAAGGGTCAGTACTGAGGGAGTGCCGCACTGTCGGAGGGTCAGTACTGAGGGAGTGCCGCACTGTTGGAGGGTCAGTACTGAGGGAGTGCCGCACTGTCGGAGGGTCAGTACTGAGGGAGCGCCGCACTGTCGGAGGATCAGCACTGAGGGAGTGCCGCACTGTCAGAGGGTCAGTACTGAGGGAGCACGGCACTGTCGTAGGGTGAGTGCTGAGGAAGTGCCGCACTGTCGGAGGGTCAGTGCTGAGGGAGTGCCGCACTGTCGGAGGGTCAGTACTGAGGGACCGCCGCACTGTGCTGACTCTCAGTGGGGGATGGGTCCCCCTCCTCTCCTGAGTCCCCCTGACTCTCACTGGCCGGCTGGCCTCGCTCTCTAGCGAGTAACCTCCACGGACGAACCAGGGGTGATGCGCACCAGCAGGATATTCGCCTACGCGAGGCTGCACAGGCTGGGTCAGCCCTGGCCGCGGCGCTGTACATTTTTCCCAGCGCTGGACTGTGCAGTCCCCGGGAGAGGGAGCTCCCTCGCTCAGGAAGTACATTCAGCTCCCTGTCGGTGTAATGTGCAGAGCTATGAGCCGTTAGAAATTTGAATACAAACACTAAGAGCATGGCAGGCGTTTCCAAGTTAAACAGTGCATTCCTTCTGCTGTTTTGGCATGGAATCATCTGGCAGAAGTGAGTCACAAACAATGTTCACTCACACATATACACACACACACACACTCACACACACTCTCTCTCTCTCACACACACACACACACACACACACACACTCTCACGCACACACACACACACACACTCTCTCTCTCTCTCACACACACACACACACACACACACACACACACACACTCTCACGCACACACACACACACACACACACACACACACTCACTCACACATATACACACACACACACACTCACACACACTCTCTCTCTCTCACACACACACACACACACACACACACACACACACACACACACACACTCTCTCTCTCTCACACACACACACACACACACACACACACACACTCACTCACACACACACACACACACACACACACACACACTCTCACGCACACACACACACACACACACACACACACACGCATATTCTACCTTTGGGTCCTGTCTGTAATTAAAACGATCTGGACCCCACTCACAAAACTGACTCCAAAAGACTGCTCGAAATGCAAAAAAAAAAACACACAATAACCATCTTTATTTCCAAAGCGGGTGGGAGTTGATAAAGGAGCGGGTTTGCATGTGGAAGTGGAGTTTGAATGACTGCAGATGTCTGCCTCTCTGTTTGATTGTAAAGTTAACTGGGTGGGGCAGGCGAAGGGAGCTGCACTTTCATGTTTCACCCTTTGCCAGCCAGTTTATTGATGGGATCAGGTTTCGGGTCGTGACGGGGATGGTATATTCCCCTCTCGCACCGGCCAGGGAGCAAGCCTGCCAGAGATCGTTGCAGGATCTTTAACCGGTTGAGACATAACACACCCTTGTCCTTTTACTCATGGAGGACAGCATCAAGGAGCTTTGCATCAGCCCCCACAGGTCTCAACTGCGATAGTGTGTCCCATCCCGGGACTTTAGGAGGGATGTCAGGGGGTCTTGGAGAGGGTGCGGAGGGAGATATACCCAGATGGGGCCGGGGGTGAGGGTCGTTTATAGTCTTTCATGGGATGTGGCTGGGCCCAGCATTTATTGCCCATCTCTAATTGCCCCTTGAGAAGGTGGGGGGTGAGCCGCCTTCTTGAGCCGCTGCTGTCCCTGTGCTGTAGGTACACCCACCGTGCTGTTAGGGAGGGAGTTCCAGGATTTGGACCCAGCAACAGTGAAGGAACGGCCGATATATTTCCAAGTCAGGATGGTGAGGGGCTCGGAGGGGAACTTCCAGGTGGTGGTGTTCCCCATGTGTCTGCTGCCCTTGTCCTTCTAGATGGTAGAGGTCGTGGGTTTGGAAGGTGCTGTGTCAGGATCCTTGGTGAGTCGCTGCAGTGCATCTTGTAGATGGTACACACACTGCTGCTACTGTGCGGCGGTGGTGGAGGGAGTGAATGTTTGTGGATGGGGTGCCCATCAAGCGGGGCTGCTTTGTCCTGGATGGTGTCGAGCTTCTTGAGTGTTGTGGGAGCTGCACTCATCCAGGCAAGTGGGGAGTATTCCATCCCACTCCTGACTTAAGAAGTATTTAGATGAGCATCTGAAACATATACCATACAGGGCTCTGGTCTGAGTCCTGGAAAATGGGATTAGACTCTATGACTTGCAGATACTTGGGAGTCAGGAGGTGAGTTACTGACCACAGGATCCCCAGGCTCGGTCAAGATATTACCATCACTGAATCCCCCACTATCAACATCCTGGGGGTTACCATTGACCAGAAACTGAACTGGACCAGCCACATAAATACTGTGGCTACAAGAGCAGGTCAGAGGCTAGGAACACACTGCGTTGCCGATATTATCTGTCCTCGGCTAGTTGTTGTGAAGCTGCTGTTGTTTGTGAATGAGCTGCACATTGTCCTGGTGATGCCTGACAGCTGGGGTGAGTGGTGAAGTGTTTGAGGAAGCGCCTGGTGGGGGGGGGGGTGGTTTCTGCGGGGATGCCCATGTGTTAACCCAGTGAGCACGTGAGGCTGCGGAGCGAGGCAGAGCGAGCCGGGGGGAATCCCATAGACCGGGAGGAGCAGGAAGTGTTCAGTCAGCAGAACGCAAGTCATCGCAATACCCCTGCACTGGCCCCCATCACACCAGCTGCAAACCCATTCTCCAGAACCGCCCCGTTGCCATGGGCGCTCGTCCGAGCGCTGCCACTGATGTCCAGAATAGTGACCGGTTGTTAGGGGGCTATCTCAGGTGCTGGACCCCCCCACCCCCACCCCCGTGGTATATACAGAGAGCTTCAGCCTTAAGCTGGTGTCACTAAGTGTGGGGTTTAGAATTGGCACCGAGTTTGGGCAGTTTCATTCCATCATGGGACATGGGCGTCTGTGGCTAGGCCAGCGTTTTAACCCAGAACCATGGCAAACAGCAGCAGGAGCAGGCCATTCGGCCCTTCGAGCCTGCTCCGCCAGCCAATAAGTTCATGGCTGATCCTCTATCTCAATGCTGTACTCCCGCTCTCTCCCCAGACCCCTTGACACCTTTAGAGTTTAGAAATCTATCGACTTCCTTCTTAAATATACTCAGTAACTTGGCCTCCACAGCCTCTGTGGTAGATAATTCCACAGGTTCACCCCCCTCTGAGTGAAGAGGTTTCTCCTCATCTCAGTCCTAAATGGTCCACCCCGTATCCTGAGACTGTGACCCTTTGTTCTAGACCCCCCCAGCCAGAGGAAACATCATCCCTACATCCAGTCTGTCCATCCCTGTCAGAATTTTATACGTTTCAGTGAGATCCCCTCTCATTCTTCTAAACTCCAGTGAACACAGGCCTAGTCAGCCCAATCTCTCCTCACACGTCAATCCTGCCATCCCAGGAATCAGTCTGGTGAACCTTCGCTGCTCCCTCTATGGCAAGTATATCCTTTCTTAGGTAAGGAGACCCAAACTGCTCACAATACTCCAGATGTGGTCTCACCAAGACCCTGTACAGCTACAGTAAGACATCCTCGCTCCAGTACTCAAGTCCTCTCACAATGAAGGCTAACATACCATTTGCCTCCCTAACTGCTTGCTGCACCTGCATGTTTGCTTTCAGTGACTGGTGTACAAGGACACCCAGGTCCCTTTGTACATCAACATTTCCCAGTCTATCACCTTTTAAATAATACTCTGCCATTCTGTTTTTCCTATCAAAGTGGATAACTTCACACTTATCCACATTATACTGCATCTGCAATTCATCTGCCCACTCACTCAACTTGTCTAAATCGTCTTGAAACTTTTTAACCCCCTCCTCACCGCTCACATTCCCACCTCGTTTTGTGTCGTCAGCAAACTTGGAAATATTACATTTGGTTCCCTCACCCAAATCATTGATATATATTGTGAATAGCTGGGGCCCAAGCACTGATCCCTGCAGTACCCCACTAGTCACCACCTGCCACTCCGAAAAAGACCCATTTATTCCTACTCTCTGTTTCCCGTCTGCTAACCAATTCTCAAGGCATGCAAATATAATGCCCCCAATCCCATGTGCTTTAATTTTACACACTAAACTCTTATTTCCCATTCCTAATTGCCCCTTGAGAAGGTGGTGGGTGAGCTGCCTTCTTGAGCCGCTGCAGTCCCTGTGGTGTAGGTACACCCACCGTGCTGTTAGGGAGGGAGTTCCAGGGTTTTGACCCAGCGACAGTGAAGGAACGGCCGATATATTTCCAAGTCAGGATGGTGAGGGGCTCGGAGGGGAACTTCCAGGTGGTGGTGTTCCCCATGTGTCTGCTGCCCTTGTCCTTCTAGATGGTAGAGGTTGTGGGTTTGGAAGGTGCTGTCGAAGGAGCCTTGGTGAGTTGCTGCAGTGCATCTTGTAGATGGTACACACACTGCTGCTACTGTGTGTCGGTGGTGGAGGGAGTGAATGTTTGTGGATGGGGTGCCCATCAAGCGGGGCTGCTTTGTTCTGGATGGTGTCGAGCTTCTTGAGTGTTGTGGGAGATGCACTCATCCAGGCAAGTGGGGAGTATTCCATCCCACTCCTGACTTGTGCCTTGTAGATGGAGGACAGGCTTTGGGGAGTCAGGAGGTGAGTTACTCACTGCAGGATTCCCAGCCTCTGACCTGCTCTTGTAGCCACAGTATTTATATGGCTGGTCCAGTTCAGTTTCTGGTCAATGGTAACCCCCAGGATGTTGATAGTGGGGGATTCAGTGATGGTGATGTTATTGAATGTCAAGGGGCGATGGTTGGATTCTCTGTGGTTGGGGATGGTCATTGCCTGACACAGTCTGAATCATGTGCAGTGCTCAGTCAGCAGGGAATGAAGGAACATGGAATGTATAGAGTTAATCTTATCATATTTTAACATGCATAAACCTTTAACTGTGGCAAGACAGGCTGAGAAAACTTAAAATACAGGAAGCTTAGCTTTAATTAGGTGAGGCAACAAGGGAGCGATGCTAAACCTTTATAAATCTCTGGCTAGGCCTCAGGCCTCAGCTGGAGTAGTGTGTCCGATACCCGGCCCCGCACTTTGGGAAGGATGTCAGGAGCCTCGGAGAGGGTGAGGAGGGAGTTTTACCCCGAGTGGGACCAGGGATGAGGGACTTCAGTTCATGTGGAGAGACTGGAGAAGCTGGGATTGTTCTCCTTAGAGCGGAGAAGGTTAAGGGGGAGATTGAATCGAGGCGTTCGGAATCAGGAAGGGGGTTCGGACAGAGTAAATAAGGAGAAACTGTTCCCACTGGGCAGGAGGGTCGGTAACCAGAGGGGACACAGATTGAAGAGAATCGGGAAGGGAACCAGAGGGGGAGATGAGGAGAGTTTGTTTTTATTTACACAGCGAGTTGTTGTGATCTGGAAGGCGCTGCCTGAAAGGGCGGTGGAAGCAGATTCAATAGGAACTTTCAAAAGGGGGGGGAATCGGATAAATACTGGAAGGGGGAACATTTGCAGGAATATAGAGGGGGGGAAGAGATGAGGGGGAGAGTGGAACTAATTGGATAGATCTTCCAAAGAGCCAGCACAGGGGTGATGGGCCAAAAGACCTCCTTCTGCTCTGTAAGTTTCAACGCTTTATAAACCTGGACAAGCCCTTGGATGAAACATACAGACAGTGCGCAGCCTGTGCGGGTACAGTGTGGTGCTGCCTCTGAGTGCCCTAACAGGAAGAGGAAGGGGTGGCGAGGGTGAGTCAGACGAGGGGAGGGGGTGGGGCTGCCCCACTCGGATTTTGGACAGATTAGCACACCACCACCCCACCCCCCTCCAACACCCCACCCCTCCACCGCGCCCCCCCCCCCCCCCCCCCCCCCCAACTCCCCCTCCCCCAGCCCTCCCTCAGAGCGGCAACAGTGAGAAAACCTCCCCGCAGGGGACAGGCAGTGATGGTGACAGGCGAGCTGGAGGGTCGGAAGGGTTAATGGTGTGAGCAGAGTGGATTGTGTCAGACTGCCGTCTCCACCCTTCCCCTCAACCTGTCAACCAGCAGGGATCTCCGAGCCTGAATCAGGGCCAGATCAGATTCAGCAGTGACTCAGGAGGAAGGGCCTTTTCCTACAGCGGGGGTGCCGCTGGGATTCAGTGCCCAGGAATCAATTCCTCCTTAGGATAAAAGCAAAAAAAAACTGCGGATGCTGGAAATCCAAAACTAAAACAAAAATAGCTGGAAAAACTCAGCAGGTCTGGCAGCATCTGCGGAGAGGGACACAGTTAACGTTTCGAGTCTGTATGACTCTTCAACAGAACTAAGGAAAAATAGAAAAGAGGTGAAATATAAGCTGGTTTAAGTGGGGCTGGGACAGGTAGAGCTGGACAGAGGGCCAGTGATAGATGGAGATAACCAAAAGATGTCACAGACAAAAGGACAAAGAGGTGTTGAAGGTGGTGATATTATCTAATTAAGGGTAGAAAGCAGGACAAGCAAGGGACAGATAGCCCTAGTGGGGGTGGGGTGAAGGTACAGATAGCCCTAGTGGGGGTGGGGGTGGGGTGAAGGTACAGATAGCCCTAGTGGGGGTGGGGGTGGGGTGAAGGTACAGATAGCCCTAGTGGGGGTGGGGGTGGGGTGAAGGTACAGATAGCCCTAGTGGAGGTGGGGGTGGGGTGAAGGTACAGATAGCCCTAGTGGGGGTGGGGTGAAGGTACAGATAGCCCTAGTGGGGGTGGGGGGAAGGTACAGATAGCCCTAGTGGGGGTGGGGTGGGGTGAAGGTACAGATAGCCCTAGTGGGGGTGGGGTGAAGGTACAGATAGCCCTAGTGGGGGTGGGGGTGGGGGTGAAGGTACAGATAGCCCTGGTGGGGGTGGGGTGGGGTGAAGGTACAGATAGCCCTGGTGGGGGTGGGGTGGGGTGAAGGTACAGATAGCCCTAGTGGGGGTGGGGTGGGGTGAAGGTACAGATAGCCCTGGTGGGGGTGGGGGTGGGGTGAAGGTACAGATAGCCCTAGTGGGGGTGGGGGGAAGGTACAGATAGCCCTAGTGGGGGTGGGGTGAAGGGACAGATAGCCCTAGTGGGGGTGGGGGTGGGGTGAAGGTACAGATAGCCCTAGTGGGGGTGGGGGGAAGGTACAGATAGCCCTAGTGGGGGTGGGGTGGGGTGAATGTACAGATAGACCTAGTGGGGGTGGGGTGGGGTGAAGGTACAGATAGCCCTAGTGGGGGTGGGGTTGGGTGAAGGTACAGATAGCCCTAGTGGGGGTGGGGGGAAGGTACAGATAGCCCTAGTGGGGGTGGGGTGGGGTGAAGGTACAGATAGCCCTAGTGGGGGTGGGGTGGGGTGAAGGTACAGATAGCCCTAGTGGGGGTGGGGGGAAGGTACAGATAGCCCTAGTGGGGGTGGGGGGAAGGTACAGATAGCCCTAGTGGGGGTGGTGTGGGGTGAAGGTACAGATAGCCCTAGTGGGGGTGGGGTGGGGTGAAGGTACAGATAGCCCTAGTGGGGGTGGGGGTGGGGTGAAGGTACAGATAGACCTAGTGGGGGTGGGGTGGGGTGAAGGAATTGAAATAGGCTTAAAGGTAGAGATAAACAATGGATGGAAATACATTTAAAATAATGGAAATAGGTGGGAAAAAAAATCTATATAAATTATTGGAAAAAAAAAGGGGGATCGGAAAGGGGGTGGGGATGGAGGAGAGAGTTCATGATCTAAAGTTGTTGAATTCAATATTCAGACCGGAAGGCTGTAAGGTGCCTAGTCGGAAGATGAAGTGTTGTTCCTCCAGTTTGCGTTGGGCTTCACTGGAACAATGCAGTAAGCCAAGGACAGACATGTGGGCAAGAGAGCAGGGTGGAGTGTTAAAATGGCAAGCGACAGGGAGGTTTGGGTCATTCTTGCAGACAGACCGCAGGTGTTCTGCAAAGCGGTCGCCCAGTTTACATTTGGTCTCTCCAATGTAGAGGAGACCACATTGGGAGCAACGAATGCAGTAGACTAAGTTGGGGGAAATGCAAGTGAAATGCTGCTTCACTTGAAAGGAGTGTTTGGGCCCTTGGACGGTGAGGAGAGAGGAAGTGAAGGGGCAGGTGTTACATCTTTTGCGTGGGCATGGGGTGGTGCCATAGGAGGGGGTTGAGGAGTAGGGGGTGATGGAGGAGTGGACCAGGGTGTCCCGGAGGAAGCGATCCCTACAGAATGCCGATAAGAGGGGTGAAGGGAAGATGTGTTTGGTGGTGGCATCATGCTGGAGTTGGCGGAAATGGCGGAGGATGATCCTTTGAATGCGGAGGCTGGTGGGGTGATAAGTGAGGACAAGGGGGACCCTATCATGTTTCTGGGAGGGAGGAGAAGGCGTGAGGGCGGATGCGCGGGAGATGGGCCGGACACGGTTGAGGGCCCTGTCAACGACCGTGGGTGGAAAATCTCGGTTAAGGAAGAAGGAGGACATGTCAGAGGAACTGTTTTTGAAGGTAGCATCATCGGAACAGATGCGACGAAGGCGAAGGAACTGGGAGAATGGGATGGAGTCCTTACAGGAAGCGGGGTGTGAGGAGCTGTAGTCGAGGTAGCTGTGGGAGTCGGTGGGTTTGTAGTGGATATTGGTGGACAGTCTATCACCAGAGATTGAGACAGAGAGGTCAAGGAAGGGAAGGGAAGTGTCAGAGATGGACCACGTGAAAATGATGGAGGGGTGGAGATTGGAAGCAAAATTAATAAATGTTTCCAAGTCCCGACGAGAGCATGAAGCGGCACCGAAGTAATCATCGATGTACCGGAGAAAGAGTTGTGGTAGGGGGCCGGAGTTGGACTGCAACAATAAAAGTGTGGCTATGGGTACCCGCATGGGCCCCAGCTATGCCTGTCTTTTTATGGTGTTTGTGGAACACACATACCCACATTGACACACGTGCACTGCCTGACACACACATACACACACACTGACATACACACAAACAAACATACACACATGCACAAACAACACACACACACATACTCACACTCTCACACACACACACAGACACACACATTCACACTCTCAAACACATACACATTCACACATAAACACACGCACACACTCGCACTCAGACAAACACACATTCTCACTTAAACACATGAACACACACACACAGACACACACACACACAAACTCACACAAACACACACACACACTCACACTCCCTCATGCACACACATACAGACACACACACATGCAGACATCCACAAACACACATATAGACACATACATGCACACTCACATACAAATACACACATTCACTCATAAACACAAAACACACACGCATACACACACAGACTCACACAGACAAACACACAAATACACACACCTGCACAAACTCACTCACACACACACATACACACACACTCACTTCCACACAAAGACACACACTGGCTGACACACATGCACACTGACACACACACTGACTGACACACATGCCAATATTCACACAAAAACACACACACACACACACATACACACACACACATGCACGCACACACACACAAACACACAGACACACATACACATGCAAACACACACACAAATACACATACAGTCATACACATGCTCACACTCCCTCACACACAGGCACACACTGACACACACTCACACACACATACTGACAAACACACACACTGACTGACACACGCATATACATATACACAAACAGACACACACACAAACACACACACACACGCTGACATACACACACTGGCACACGCACTGACTGACACATACACATATACACTCACACATAAACACGCACACACATACATGCATGCACACAAGCACACTGACACACCCTCACTGAATCAGACACACACACTGACAGACAGGCAGACACACACATACACACACAAACCCACACACACACATACAGACATGCACAAACACACACAGAGACACACACACTCACACTCTCACACACAAACACACAGACACACACACATAAACACACAAACACACTAACACACACAAACACACACACAAATTCACACATAAAAAAATGAACACACACACGCAGACACACACACAAACACTCCCTCACACATACACGCGCACACACACACACACACAGAGGCACACACACATACAGACACGCACAAACACACATACAGATACAAACCTTCACACTCACATACAAACACACACACATTCACCACGTAAACACACGAACACACTCACACGCATACACACAGACACACACTCACTCACATATACACACACAAAAACGCACACACAAACACGCACACTCACACACACGCACACTAATGCACACACACTCTGATACACACACACTCTGACTGACACGCACACAAATACACACGCAAACACAAACACACACTGACACACACACACACACACTGACTGACACACACACATTCACTAACACACACACTTGCTGGCACACACACACACACACACACACACACACACACACACATACACTCATACAAAAGCACACACACAAACTCACACTCCCTTACACACACACTCACACATATACACACCTATATACACACATACACAAACGCACACGCACACAATTAAACAACTCACTGGAGGAGGAGGCTCCACAAATATCCCCATCCTCAATGACGGGGGAGCCCAGCACATCAGTACAAAAGATAAGGCTGAAGCATTTGCTACAATCTTCAGTCAGAAGTGCAGAGTGGGTGATCCATCTCTGTCTCCTCCAGAGGTCCCCAGTGTCACAGATGCCTGTTTTCAGTCAATGCAATTCACTGCAGCGAACTCCCGAGGTGAGGTGAGAGTGACTGCCCTTGACATTGAGGCAGCATTTGACCGAGTGTGGCATCAAGGAGCCCCAGCAAAACTGGAGTCACTGGGAATCAGGGGGAAAACTCTCCGCTGGTTAGGGTCATACCCAGCACAAAGGAAGATGGTTGTGGTTGTTGGAGGTCAGTCATCTCAGCTCCAGGACATCACTGCAGGAGTTCCTCAGGGTAGTGTCCTCGGCCCAACCATCTTCAGCTGCTTCATCAATGTCCTTCCTTCCATCATAAGGTCAGAAGTGGGGATGTTCGCTGATGATTGCACAATGTTCAGCACCATTCGCAACTCCTCAGATACTGAAGCAGTCCATGTCCAAATGCAGCAAGACCTGGACAATATCCAGGCTTGGGGCTGACAAGTGGCAAGTAACATTCACACCACACAAGTGTCAGGTAATAACCATATGATTGATAGAGAGTGTTGCAGACTGAGTGATGAGGTTACAGCGTATTGGACAGGGTGTGTTGTGTCAGAGTTCGGATTGATAGAGGAAGAATGTAAATACATTGGAGGCGGTTCAGAGGAGGTTTACTAGATTGATCCCTGGAATGAGTGGGTTGTCTCATGAGGAAAGGTTGCACAGACTGGGCTTGTTCCCACTGCAGTTTAGAAGAGTGAGGGGTGATTGGATTGAAGTTTACAAGATCCTGAACGCCCTTGACAAGGTGGATGTAGAAGGGATGTTTCCTCTTGTGGGTGAGTCCAGAACTCGGGGACACAGTGAGGGAAACACTGAGGGACACACTGAGGGACACAGTGAGGGACACAGTGAGGGACACAGTGAGGGAAACACTGAGGGACACAGTGAGGGACAAAGTGAGGCACACAGTGAGGGACAGAGTGAGGGACAGAGTGAGGGACAGAGTGAGGGGACACAGTGAGGGACACACTGAGGGACACAGTGAGGGATAGAGTGAGGGGAAACACTGAGGGACACAGTGAGGGACACAGTGAGGGACAGAGTGAGGGACACAGTGAGGGACACAGTGAGGGACAGAGTGAGGGACAGAGTGAGGGACAGAGTGAGGGGAAACACTGAGGGACACAGTGAGGGACAGAGTGAGGGGAAACACTGAGGGACACAGTGAGGGACACAGTGAGGGACACAGTGAGGGACAGAGTGAGGGACAGAGTGAGGGACAGAGTGAGGGGAAACACTGAGGGACACAGTGAGGGACACAGTGAGGGACACAGTGAGGGACAGAGTGAGGGACAGAGTGAGGGACACAGTGAGGGACAGAGTGAGGAGAAACACTGAGGGAAACACTGAGGGACACAGTGAGGGACAAAGTGAGGCACACAGTGAGGGACAGAGTGAGGGACAGAGTGAGGGACAGAGTGAGGGGACACAGTGAGGGACACACTGAGGGACACAGTGAGGGATAGAGTGAGGGGAAACACTGAGGGACACAGTGAGGGACACAGTGAGGGACAGAGTGAGGGACACAGTGAGGGACACAGTGAGGGACAGAGTGAGGGACAGAGTGAGGGACAGAGTGAGGGGAAACACTGAGGGACACAGTGAGGGACAGAGTGAGGGGAAACACTGAGGGACACAGTGAGGGACACAGTGAGGGACACAGTGAGGGACAGAGTGAGGGACAGAGTGAGGGACAGAGTGAGGGGAAACACTGAGGGACACAGTGAGGGACACAGTGAGGGACACAGTGAGGGACAGAGTGAGGGACAGAGTGAGGGACACAGTGAGGGACAGAGTGAGGAGAAACACTGAGGGAAACACTGAGGGACACAGTGAGGGACACAGTGAGGGACACAGTGAGGGACACAGTGAGGGGACACAGTGAGGGACACAGTGAGGGACACAGTGAGGGACACAGTGAGGGGACACAGTGAGGGACATAGTGAGGGACACAGTGAGGGACATAGTGAGGGACACAGTGAGGGGACACAGTGAGGAACACAGTGAGGGGACACAGTGAAGGACACAGTGAGGGACAGAGTGAGGGGACACAGTGAGGGACACAGTGAGGGACACAGTGAGGGAAAGATTGAGGGGACACAGTGAGGGACACAGTGAGGGGACACAGTGAGGGACACAGTGAGGGGACACAGTGAGGGACAGAGTGAGGGGACACAGTGAGGGACACAGTGAGGGACACAGTGAGGGACAGAGTGAGGGACACAGTGAGGGGACACAGTGAGGGACACAGTGAGGGAAAGATTGAGGGGACACAGTGAGGGACACAGTGAGGGACACAGTGAGGGACACAGTGAGGCACACAGTGAGGGACAGAGTGAGGGGAAACACTGAGGGACACAGTGAGGGACACAGTGAGGGACAGAGTGAGGGAAAGATTGAGGGGACACAGTGAGGGACACAGTGAGGGGACACAGTGAGGGACACAGTGAGGGACAGAGTGAGGGAAAGATTGAGGGGACACAGTGAGGGACACAGTGAGGGACACAGTGAGGGACACAGTGAGGGACACAGTGAGGGAAAGATTGAGGGGACACAGAGAGGGACACAGTGAGGGGACACAGTGAGGGACACAGTGAGGGGACACAGTGAGGGACAGAGTGAGGGGACACAGTGAGGGACACAGTGAGGGACACAGTGAGGGACAGAGTGAGGGGACACAGTGAGGGACACAGTGAGGGACACAGTGAGGGGACACAGTGAGGGACACAGTGAGGGACACAGTGAGGGACATAGTGAGGGACACAGTGAGGGACACAGTGAGGGACAGTGTGAGGGGAAACACTGAGGGACACAGTGAGGGACAAAGTGAGGCACACAGTGAGGGACACAGTGAGGGACACAGTGAGGGACACACTGAGGGACACAGTGAGGGACACAGTGAGGGGACACAGTGAGGGACAGAGTGAGGGGACACAGTGAGGGACACAGTGAGGGACACAGTGAGGGACAGAGTGAGGGGACACAGTGAGGGACACAGTGAGGGACACAGTGAGGGGACACAGTGAGGGACACAGTGAGGGACATAGTGAGGGACACAGTGAGGGACACAGTGAGGGACAGTGTGAGGGGAAACACTGAGGGACACAGTGAGGGACAAAGTGAGGCACACAGTGAGGGACACAGTGAGGGGACACAGTGAGTGACAGAGTGAGGGACACAGTGAGGGACAGAGTGAGGGACAGAGTGAGGGACACAGGGAGGGGATACAGTGAAGGACAGAGTGAGTGATACAGTGAGGGACACAGTGAGGGGACAAAGTTAGGGACAGAGTGAGAGGACACAGTGAGGGACACAGTGAGGGACAGAGTGAGGGGACAGAGTGAGGGATACAGTGAGGGATACAGTGAGGGACACAGTGAGGGGACACATTGAGGGACCCAGTGAGGGACAGAGTGAGGGGACACAGTGAGGGATACAGTGAGGGACACAGTGAGGGATACAGTGAGGGGACACATTGAGGGACCCAGTGAGGGACAGAGTGAGGTGACACAGTGAAGTGACACAGTGAGGAGGCACAGTGAAGGGGTGCAGTGAGGGACACAGTGAGGGACAGAGTGAGGGGACAGAGTGAGGGATACAGTGAGGGGACACAGTGAGGGGACACGGTGAGGGACAGAGTGAGGTGACACAGTGAGGGATACAGTGAGGGGCCGAGTGAGGGACACAGTGAGGGGACACAGTGAAGGACAGAGTGAGTGATACAGTGAGGGACACAGTAAGGGGACAAAGTTAGGGACAGAGTGAGGGGACACAGTGAGGGATACAGTGAGGGACACAGTGAGGGGACACATTGAGGGACCCAGTGAGGGACAGAGTGAGGGATACAGTGAGGGACACACTGAGGGGACAAAGTGAGGGACAGAGTGAGGGGACACAGTGAGGGATACAGTGAGGGACACAGTGAGGGGACACATTGAGGGACCCAGTGAGGGACAGAGTGAGGGATACAGTGAGGGACACACTGAGGGGACACAGTGAGGGACAGAGTGAGGGGACACAGTGAGGGGACACAGGAACGGGGCACAGTGAGGGACACAGTGAAGGACACAGTGAAGGGCACAGTGAAGGGACACAGTCAGGGACACACTGAGGGACACAGTGAGGGGAAACACTGAGGGACACAGTGAGGGGACACAGTGAGGGACAGAGTGAGTGATACAGTGAGGGACACAGTGAGGGGACACAGTGAGGGACACAGTGAGGGGACACAGTGAGGGACACAGTGAGGGACACAGTGAGGGGACAAAGTTAGGGACAGAGTGAGGGATACAGTGAGGGACACAGTGAGGGGACACAGTGAGGGACACAGTGAGGGACACAGTGAGTGACACAGTGAGTGACACAGTGAGGGGACACAGTGAGGGACAGTGTGAGGGACACACTGAGGGACACAGTCAGGGACAGAGTGAGGGGACACAGTGAGGGACACAGTGAGGGACACAGTGAGGGGACACAGTGAGGGACACAGTGAGGGACACAGTGAGGGACAGAGTGAGGGGACACAGTGAGGGACAGAGTGAGGGGACACAGTGAGGGACACAGTGAGGGACAGAGTGAGGGGACACAGTGAGGGACACAGTGAGGGACACAGTGAGGGACACAGTGAGGGGACACAGTGAGGGACAGTGTGAGGGACACACTGAGGGACACAGTGAGGGACAGAGTGAGGGACAGTGTGAGGGACACACTGAGGGACACAGTGAGGGACACAGTGAGGGACACAGTGAGGGACAGAGTGAGGGACAGTGTGAGGGACACAGTGAGGGACACAGTGAGGGACACAGTGAGGGACACAGTGAGGGACAGTGTGAGGGACACACTGAGGGACACAGTGAGGGACACAGTGAGGGACAGAGTGAGGAGAAACACTGAGGGACACAGTGAGGGACACAGTGAGGGACACAGTGAGGGACAGTGTGAGGGACACAGTGAGGGACACAGTGAGGGACACAGTGAGGGACAGAGTAAGGGACACAGTGAGGGACACAGTGAGGGGACACAGTGAGGGACACAGTGAGGGACACAGTGAGGGACAGAGTGAGGGACACAGTGAGGGGACACAGTGAGGGACACAGTGAGGGACAGAGTGAGGAGAAATACTGAGGGACACAGTGAGGGACACAGTGAGGGAAACACTGAGGGACAGAGTGAGGGACACAGTGAGGGACACTGTGAGGGGACACAGTGAGGGACACAGTGAGGGACACAGTGAGGGAAACACTGAGGGACACAGTGAGGTGACACAGTGAGGGACACAGTGAGGGACACAGTGAGGGACAAAATGAGGCACACAGTGAGGGACAGAGTGAGGGGACACAGTGAGGGGACACAGTGAGGGACAGAGTGAGGGGACACAGTGAGGGGACACAGTGAGGGACACAGTGAGGGACACAGTGAGGGACAGAGTGAGGGGAAACACTGAGGGACACAGTGAGGGACACAGTGAGGGACACAGTGAGGGAACACAGTGAGGGACACAGTGAGGGACACAGAGAGGGACACAGTGAGGGACACAGTGAGGGTCACAGTGAGGGACCCAGTGAGGGACACAGTGAGGGATACAGTGAGGGGCACAGTGAGGGGACACAGTGAGGGACAGAGTGAGGGACAGAGTGAGGGACACAGTGAGGGACACAGTGAGGGGACACAGTGAGGGGACACAGTGAAGGACACAGTGAGGGACACAGTGAGGGACACAGTGAGGGGCACAGTGAGGGGCACAGTGAGGGACAGAGTGAGGGACACAGGGAGGGGATACAGTGAGGGACACAGTGAGGGGACAAAGTTAGGGACAGAGTGAGAGGACACAGTGAAGGGGCGCAGTGAGGGACAGAGTGAGGGGACAGAGTGAGGGATACAGTGAGGGATACAGTGAGGGACACAGTGAGGGATACAGTGAGGGACACAGTGAGGGGACACATTGAGGGACCCAGTGAGGGACAGAGTGAGGGGACACAGTGAGGGACACAGTGAGGGACCCAGTGAGGGACAGAGTGAGGGGACACAGTGAGGGATACAGTGAGGGACACAGTGAGGGATACAGTGAGGGGACACATTGAGGGACCCAGTGAGGGACAGAGTGAGGTGACACAGTGAAGTGACACAGTGAGGGGGCACAGTGAAGGGGTGCAGTGAGGGACACAGTGAGGGTCAGAGTGAGGGGACAGAGTGAGGGATACAGTGAGGGGACACAGTGAGGGGACACGGTGAGGGACAGAGTGAGGTGACACAGTGAGGGACACAGTGAGGGGCCGAGTGAGGGACACAGTGAGGGGACACAGTGAAGGACAGAGTGAGTGATACAGTGAGGGACACAGTGAGGGGACAAAGTTAGGGACAGAGTGAGGGGACACAGTGAGGGATACAGTGAGGGACACAGTGAGGGGACACATTGAGGGACCCAGTGAGGGACAGAGTGAGGGATACAGTGAGGGACACACTGAGGGGACACAGTGAGGGACAGAGTGAGGGGACACAGTGAGGGGACACAGGAAGGGGGCACAGTGAGGGACACAGTGAAGGACACAGCGAGGGACACAGTGAGGGACACAGTGAGGGACAGAGTGAGGGACAGAGTGAGGGACAGAGTGAGGGGAAACACTGAGGGACACAGTGAGGGACACAGTGAGGGACACAGTGAGGGACAGAGTGAGGGACAGAGTGAGGGACACAGTGACGGACAGAGTGAGGAGAAACACTGAGGGAAACACTGAGGGACACAGTGAGGGACACAGTGAGGGACACAGTGAGGGACACAGTGAGGGGACACAGTGAGGGACACAGTGAGGGACACAGTGAGGGACACAGTGAGGGGACACAGTGAGGGACATAGTGAGGGACACAGTGAGGGACATAGTGAGGGACACAGTGAGGGGACACAGTGAGGGACACAGTGAGGGGACACAGTGAAGGACACAGTGAGGGACAGAGTGAGGGGACACAGTGAGGGACACAGTGAGGGACACAGTGAGGGAAAGATTGAGGGGACACAGTGAGGGACACAGTGAGGGGACACAGTGAGGGACACAGTGAGGGGACACAGTGAGGGACACAGTGAGGGACACAGTGAGGGACAGAGTGAGGGACACAGTGAGGGGACACAGTGAGGGACACAGTGATGGAAAGATTGAGGGGACACAGTGAGGGACACAGTGAGGGACACAGTGAGGCACACAGTGAGGGACAGAGTGAGGGGAAACACTGAGGGACACAGTGAGGGACACAGTGAGGGACAGAGTGAGGGAAAGATTGAGGGGACACAGTGAGGGACACAGTGAGGGGACACAGTGAGGGACACAGTGAGGGACAGAGTGAGGGAAAGATTGAGGGGACACAGTGAGGGACACAGTGAGGGGACACAGTGAGGGACACAGTGAGGGACACAGTGAGGGACACAGTGAGGGAAAGATTGAGGGGACACAGAGAGGGACACAGTGAGGGGAAACACTGAGGGACACAGTGAGGGACACAGTGAGGGACAGAGTGAGGGACACAGTGAGGGACACAGTGAGGGACAGAGTGAGGGACAGAGTGAGGGACAGAGTGAGGGGAAACACTGAGGGACACAGTGAGGGACAGAGTGAGGGGAAACACTGAGGGACACAGTGAGGGACACAGTGAGGGACACAGTGAGGGACAGAATGAGGGACAGAGTGAGGGACAGAGTGAGGGGAAACACTGAGGGACACAGTGAGGGACACAGTGAGGGACACAGTGAGGGACAGAGTGAGGGACAGAGTGAGGGACACAGTGAGGGACAGAGTGAGGAGAAACACTGAGGGAAACACTGAGGGACACAGTGAGGGACACAGTGAGGGACACAGTGAGGGGACACAGTGAGGGACACAGTGAGGGACACAGTGAGGGACACAGTGAGGGGACACAGTGAGGGACATAGTGAGGGACACAGTGAGGGACATAGTGAGGGACACAGTGAGGGGACACAGTGAGGAACACAGTGAGGGGACACAGTGAAGGACACAGTGAGGGACAGAGTGAGGGGACACAGTGAGGGACACAGTGAGGGACACAGTGAGGGAAAGATTGAGGGGACACAGTGAGGGACACAGTGAGGGGACACAGTGAGGGACAGAGTGAGGGGACACAGTGAGGGACACAGTGAGGGACACAGTGAGGGACAGAGTGAGGGACACAGTGAGGGGACACAGTGAGGGACACAGTGAGGGAAAGATTGAGGGGACACAGTGAGGGACACAGTGAGGGACACAGTGAGGGACACAGTGAGGCACACAGTGAGGGACAGAGTGAGGGGAAACACTGAGGGACACAGTGAGGGACACAGTGAGGGACAGAGTGAGGGAAAGATTGAGGGGACACAGTGAGGGACACAGTGAGGGGACACAGTGAGGGACACAGTGAGGGACACAGTGAGGGACACAGTGAGGGAAAGATTGAGGGGACACAGAGAGGGACACAGTGAGGGGACACAGTGAGGGACACAGTGAGGGGACACAGTGAGGGACAGAGTGAGGGGACACAGTGAGGGACACAGTGAGGGACACAGTGAGGGACAGAGTGAGGGGACACAGTGAGGGACACAGTGAGGGACACAGTGAGGGGACACAGTGAGGGACAGAGTGAGGGAAAGATTGAGGGGACACAGTGAGGGACACAGTGAGGGGACACAGTGAGGGACACAGTGAGGGACACAGTGAGGGACACAGTGAGGGAAAGATTGAGGGGACACAGAGAGGGACACAGTGAGGGGACACAGTGAGGGACACAGTGAGGGGACACAGTGAGGGACAGAGTGAGGGGACACAGTGAGGGACACAGTGAGGGACACAGTGAGGGACAGAGTGAGGGGACACAGTGAGGGACACAGTGAGGGACACAGTGAGGGGACACAGTGAGGGACACAGTGAGGGACACAGTGAGGGACATAGTGAGGGACACAGTGAGGGACACAGTGAGGGACAGTGTGAGGGGAAACACTGAGGGACACAGTGAGGGACAAAGTGAGGCACACAGTGAGGGACACAGTGAGGGACACAGTGAGGGACACACTGAGGGACACAGTGAGGGACACAGTGAGGGGACACAGTGAGGGACAGAGTGAGGGGACACAGTGAGGGACACAGTGAGGGACACAGTGAGGGACAGAGTGAGGGGACACAGTGAGGGACACAGTGAGGGACACAGTGAGGGGACACAGTGAGGGACACAGTGAGGGACATAGTGAGGGACACAGTGAGGGACACAGTGAGGGACAGTGTGAGGGGAAACACTGAGGGACACAGTGAGGGTCAAAGTGAGGCACACAGTGAGGGACACAGTGAGGGGACACAGTGAGTGACAGAGTGAGGGACACAGTGAGGGACAGAGTGAGGGACAGAGTGAGGGACACAGGGAGGGGATACAGTGAAGGACAGAGTGAGTGATACAGTGAGGGACACAGTGAGGGGACAAAGTTAGGGACAGAGTGAGAGGACACAGTGAGGGACACAGTGAGGGACAGAGTGAGGGGACAGAGTGAGGGATACAGTGAGGGATACAGTGAGGGACACAGTGAGGGGACACATTGAGGGACCCAGTGAGGGACAGAGTGAGGGGACACAGTGAGGGATACAGTGAGGGACACAGTGAGGGATACAGTGAGGGGACACATTGAGGGACCCAGTGAGGGACAGAGTGAGGTGACACAGTGAAGTGACACAGTGAGGAGGCACAGTGAAGGGGTGCAGTGAGGGACACAGTGAGGGACAGAGTGAGGGGACAGAGTGAGGGATACAGTGAGGGGACACAGTGAGGGGACACGGTGAGGGACAGAGTGAGGTGACACAGTGAGGGATACAGTGAGGGGCCGAGTGAGGGACACAGTGAGGGGACACAGTGAAGGACAGAGTGAGTGATACAGTGAGGGACACAGTAAGGGGACAAAGTTAGGGACAGAGTGAGGGGACACAGTGAGGGATACAGTGAGGGACACAGTGAGGGGACACATTGAGGGACCCAGTGAGGGACAGAGTGAGGGATACAGTGAGGGACACACTGAGGGGACAAAGTGAGGGACAGAGTGAGGGGACACAGTGAGGGATACAGTGAGGGACACAGTGAGGGGACACATTGAGGGACCCAGTGAGGGACAGAGTGAGGGATACAGTGAGGGACACACTGAGGGGACACAGTGAGGGACAGAGTGAGGGGACACAGTGAGGGGACACAGGAACGGGGCACAGTGAGGGACACAGTGAAGGACACAGTGAAGGGCACAGTGAAGGGACACAGTCAGGGACACACTGAGGGACACAGTGAGGGGAAACACTGAGGGACACAGTGAGGGGACACAGTGAGGGACAGAGTGAGTGATACAGTGAGGGACACAGTGAGGGGACACAGTGAGGGACACAGTGAGGGGACACAGTGAGGGACACAGTGAGGGACACAGTGAGGGGACAAAGTTAGGGACAGAGTGAGGGATACAGTGAGGGACACAGTGAGGGGACACAGTGAGGGACACAGTGAGGGACACAGTGAGTGACACAGTGAGTGACACAGTGAGGGGACACAGTGAGGGACAGTGTGAGGGACACACTGAGGGACACAGTGAGGGACAGAGTGAGGGGACACAGTGAGGGACACAGTGAGGGACACAGTGAGGGGACACAGTGAGGGACACAGTGAGGGACACAGTGAGGGACAGAGTGAGGGGACACAGTGAGGGACAGAGTGAGGGGACACAGTGAGGGACACAGTGAGGGACAGAGTGAGGGGACACAGTGAGGGACACAGTGAGGGACACAGTGAGGGACACAGTGAGGGGACACAGTGAGGGACAGTGTGAGGGACACACTGAGGGACACAGTGAGGGACAGAGTGAGGGACAGTGTGAGGGACACACTGAGGGACACAGTGAGGGACACAGTGAGGGACACAGTGAGGGACAGAGTGAGGGACAGTGTGAGGGACACACTGAGGGACACAGTGAGGGACACAGTGAGGGACACAGTGAGGGACAGTGTGAGGGACACACTGAGGGACACAGTGAGGGACACAGTGAGGGACAGAGTGAGGAGAAACACTGAGGGACACAGTGAGGGACACAGTGAGGGACACAGTGAGGGACAGTGTGAGGGACACAGTGAGGGACACAGTGAGGGACACAGTGAGGGACAGAGTAAGGGACACAGTGAGGGACACAGTGAGGGGACACAGTGAGGGACACAGTGAGGGACACAGTGAGGGACAGAGTGAGGGACACAGTGAGGGGACACAGTGAGGGACACAGTGAGGGACAGAGTGAGGAGAAATACTGAGGGACACAGTGAGGGACACAGTGAGGGAAACACTGAGGGACAGAGTGAGGGACACAGTGAGGGACACTGTGAGGGGACACAGTGAGGGACACAGTGAGGGACACAGTGAGGGAAACACTGAGGGACACAGTGAGGTGACACAGTGAGGGACACAGTGAGGGACAAAATGAGGCACACAGTGAGGGACAGAGTGAGGGGACACAGTGAGGGGACACAGTGAGGGACAGAGTGAGGGGACACAGTGAGGGGACACAGTGAGGGACACAGTGAGGGACACAGTGAGGGACAGAGTGAGGGGAAACACTGAGGGACACAGTGAGGGACACAGTGAGGGACACAGTGAGGGAACACAGTGAGGGACACAGTGAGGGACACAGAGAGGGACACAGTGAGGGACACAGTGAGGGTCACAGTGAGGGACCCAGTGAGGGACACAGTGAGGGATACAGTGAGGGGCACAGTGAGGGGACACAGTGAGGGACAGAGTGAGGGACAGAGTGAGGGACACAGTGAGGGACACAGTGAGGGGACACAGTGAGGGGACACAGTGAAGGACACAGTGAGGGACACAGTGAGGGACACAGTGAGGGGCACAGTGAGGGGCACAGTGAGGGACAGAGTGAGGGACACAGGGAGGGGATACAGTGAGGGACACAGTGAGGGGACAAAGTTAGGGACAGAGTGAGAGGACACAGTGAAGGGGCGCAGTGAGGGACAGAGTGAGGGGACAGAGTGAGGGATACAGTGAGGGATACAGTGAGGGACACAGTGAGGGATACAGTGAGGGACACAGTGAGGGGACACATTGAGGGACCCAGTGAGGGACAGAGTGAGGGGACACAGTGAGGGACACAGTGAGGGACCCAGTGAGGGACAGAGTGAGGGGACACAGTGAGGGATACAGTGAGGGACACAGTGAGGGATACAGTGAGGGGACACATTGAGGGACCCAGTGAGGGACAGAGTGAGGTGACACAGTGAAGTGACACAGTGAGGGGGCACAGTGAAGGGGTGCAGTGAGGGACACAGTGAGGGTCAGAGTGAGGGGACAGAGTGAGGGATACAGTGAGGGGACACAGTGAGGGGACACGGTGAGGGACAGAGTGAGGTGACACAGTGAGGGACACAGTGAGGGGCCGAGTGAGGGACACAGTGAGGGGACACAGTGAAGGACAGAGTGAGTGATACAGTGAGGGACACAGTGAGGGGACAAAGTTAGGGACAGAGTGAGGGGACACAGTGAGGGATACAGTGAGGGACACAGTGAGGGGACACATTGAGGGACCCAGTGAGGGACAGAGTGAGGGATACAGTGAGGGACACACTGAGGGGACACAGTGAGGGACAGAGTGAGGGGACACAGTGAGGGGACACAGGAAGGGGGCACAGTGAGGGACACAGTGAAGGACACAGCGAGGGACACAGTGAGGGACACAGTGAGGGACAGAGTGAGGGACAGAGTGAGGGACAGAGTGAGGGGAAACACTGAGGGACACAGTGAGGGACACAGTGAGGGACAGAGTGAGGGACAGAGTGAGGGACACAGTGACGGACAGAGTGAGGAGAAACACTGAGGGAAACACTGAGGGACACAGTGAGGGACACAGTGAGGGACACAGTGAGGGGACACAGTGAGGGACACAGTGAGGGACACAGTGAGGGACACAGTGAGGGGACACAGTGAGGGACATAGTGAGGGACACAGTGAGGGACATAGTGAGGGACACAGTGAGGGGACACAGTGAGGGACACAGTGAGGGGACACAGTGAAGGACACAGTGAGGGACAGAGTGAGGGGACACAGTGAGGGACACAGTGAGGGACACAGTGAGGGAAAGATTGAGGGGACACAGTGAGGGACACAGTGAGGGGACACAGTGAGGGACACAGTGAGGGGACACAGTGAGGGACAGAGTGAGGGGACACAGTGAGGGACACAGTGAGGGACACAGTGAGGGACAGAGTGAGGGACACAGTGAGGGGACACAGTGAGGGACACAGTGAGGGAAAGATTGAGGGGACACAGTGAGGGACACAGTGAGGGACACAGTGAGGCACACAGTGAGGGACAGAGTGAGGGGAAACACTGAGGGACACAGTGAGGGACACAGTGAGGGACAGAGTGAGGGAAAGATTGAGGGGACACAGTGAGGGACACAGTGAGGGGACACAGTGAGGGACACAGTGAGGGACAGAGTGAGGGAAAGATTGAGGGGACACAGTGAGGGACACAGTGAGGGGACACAGTGAGGGACACAGTGAGGGACACAGTGAGGGACACAGTGAGGGAAAGATTGAGGGGACACAGTGAGGGACACAGTGAGGGGACACAGTGAGGGACACAGTGAGGGGACACAGTGAGGGACAGAGTGAGGGGACACAGTGAGGGACACAGTGAGGGACACAGTGAGGGACAGAGTGAGGGGACACAGTGAGGGACACAGTGAGGGACACAGTGAGGGGACACAGTGAGGGACACATTGAGGGACACAGTGAGGGACATAGTGAGGGACACAGTGAGGGACACAGTGAGGGACAGTGTGAGGGGAAACACTGAGGGACACAGTGAGGGACAAAGTGAGGCACACAGTGAGGGACACAGTGAGGGACACAGTGAGGGACACACTGAGGGACACAGTGAGGGACACAGTGAGGGGACACAGTGAGGGACAGAGTGAGGGGACACAGTGAGGGACACAGTGAGGGACACAGTGAGGGACAGAGTGAGGGGACACAGTGAGGGACACAGTGAGGGACACAGTGAGGGGACACAGTGAGGGACACAGTGAGGGACACAGTGAGGGACATAGTGAGGGACACAGTGAGGGACACAGTGAGGGACAGTGTGAGGGGAAACACTGAGGGACACAGTGAGGGACAAAGTGAGGCACACAGTGAGGGACACAGTGAGGGACACAGTGAGGGACACACTGAGGGACACAGTGAGGGACACAGTGAGGGACAAAGTGAGGGGACACAGTGAGTGACAGAGTGAGGGACACAGTGAGGGACAGAGTGAGGGACAGAGTGAGGGACACAGGGAGGGGATACAGTGAAGGACAGAGTGAGTGATACAGTGAGGGACACAGTGAGGGGACAAAGTTAGGGACAGAGTGAGAGGACACAGTGAGGGACACAGTGAGGGACAGAGTGAGGGGACAGAGTGAGGGATACAGTGATGGATACAGTGAGGGACACAGTGAGGGATACAGTGAGGGACACAGTGAGGGGACACATTGAGGGACCCAGTGAGGGACAGAGTGAGGGGACACAGTGAGGGATACAGTGAGGGACACAGTGAGGGATACAGTGAGGGGACACATTGAGGGACCCAGTGAGGGACAGAGTGAGGTGACACAGTGAAGTGACACAGTGAGGAGGCACAGTGAAGGGGTGCAGTGAGGGACACAGTGAGGGACAGAGTGAGGGGACAGAGTGAGGGATACAGTGAGGGGACACAGTGAGGGGACACGGTGAGGGACAGAGTGAGGTGACACAGTGAGGGATACAGTGAGGGGCCGAGTGAGGGACACAGTGAGGGGACACAGTGAAGGACAGAGTGAGTGATACAGTGAGGGACACAGTAAGGGGACAAAGTTAGGGACAGAGTGAGGGGACACAGTGAGGGATACAGTGAGGGACACAGTGAGGGGACACATTGAGGGACCCAGTGAGGGACAGAGTGAGGGACACAGTGAGGGACACACTGAGGGGACAAAGTTAGGGACAGAGTGAGGGGACACACTGAGGGACACAGTGAGGGGACACATTGAGGGACCCAGTGAGGGACAGAGTGAGGGATACAGTGAGGGACACACTGAGGGGACACAGTGAGGGACAGAGTGAGGGGACACAGTGAGGGGACACAGGAACGGGGCACAGTGAGGGACACAGTGAAGGACACAGTGAAGGGCACAGTGAAGGGACACAGTCAGGGACACACTGAGGGACACAGTGAGGGGAAACACTGAGGGACACAGTGAGGGGACACAGTGAGGGACAGAGTGAGTGATACAGTGAGGGACACAGTGAGGGGACACAGTGAGGGACACAGTGAGAGGACACAGTGAGGGACACAGTGAGGGACACAGTGAGGGGACAAAGTTAGGGACAGAGTGAGGGATACAGTGAGGGATACAGTGAGGGACACAGTGAGGGGACACAGTGAGGGACACAGTGAGGGACACAGTGAGTGACACAGTGAGTGACACAGTGAGGGGACACGGTGAGGGACAGTGTGAGGGACACACTGAGGGACACAGTGAGGGACAGAATGAGGGGACACAGTGAGGGACACAGTGAGGGACACAGTGAGGGGACACAGTGAGGGACACAGTGAGGGACACAGTGAGGGACAGAGTGAGGGGACACAGTGAGGGACAGAGTGAGGGGACACAGTGAGGGACACAGTGAGGGACAGAGTGAGGGGACACAGTGAGGGACACAGTGAGGGACACAGTGAGGGACACAGTGAGGGACAGTGTGAGGGACACACTGAGGGACACAGTGAGGGACAGAGTGAGGGACAGTGTGAGGGACACACTGAGGGACACAGTGAGGGACACAGTGAGGGACACAGTGAGGGACAGAGTGAGGGACAGTGTGAGGGACACACTGAGGGACACAGTGAGGGACACAGTGAGGGACACAGTGAGGGACAGTGTGAGGGACACACTGAGGGACACAGTGAGGGACACAGTGAGGGACAGAGTAAGGAGAAACACTGAGGGACACAGTGAGGGACACAGTGAGGGACAGTGTGAGGGACACACTGAGGGACACAGTGAGGGACACAGTGAGGGACACAGTGAGGGACAGAGTAAGGGACACAGTGAGGGACACAGTGAGGGGACACAGTGAGGGACACAGTGAGGGACACAGTGAGGGACAGAGTGAGGGACACAGTGAGGGGACACAGTGAGGGACACAGTGAGGGACAGAGTGAGGAGAAATACTGAGGGACACAGTGAGGGACACAGTGAGGGAAACACTGAGGGACAGAGTGAGGGACACAGTGAGGGACACTGTGAGGGGACACAGTGAGGGACACAGTGAGGGACACAGTGAGGGAAACACTGAGGGACACGGTGAGGTGACACAGTGAGGGACACAGTGAGGGACACAGTGAGGGACAAAATGAGGCACACAGTGAGGGACAGAGTGAGGGGACACAGTGAGAGGACACAGTGAGGGACAGAGTGAGGGGACACAGTGAGGGGACACAGTGAGGGACACAGTGAGGGACACAGTGAGGGACAGATTGAGGGGAAACACTGAGGGACACAGTGAGGGACACAGTGAGGGACACAGTGAGGGAACACAGTGAGGGACACAGTGAGGGACACAGAGAGGGACACAGTGAGGGACACAGTGAGGGTCACAGTGAGGGACCCAGTGAGGGACACAGTGAGGGATACAGTGAGGGGCACAGTGAGGGGACACAGTGAGGGACAGAGTGAGGGACAGAGTGAGGGACACAGTGAGGGACACAGTGAGGGGACACAGTGAGGGGACACAGTGAAGGACACAGTGAGGGACACAGTGAGGGACACAGTGAGGGGCACAGTGAGGGGCACAGTGAGGGACAGAGTGAGGGACACAGGGAGGGGATACAGTGAGGGACACAGTGAGGGGACAAAGTTAGGGACAGAGTGAGAGGACACAGTGAAGGGGCGCAGTGAGGGACAGAGTGAGGGGACAGAGTGAGGGATACAGTGAGGGATACAGTGAGGGACACAGTGAGGGATACAGTGAGGGACACAGTGAGGGGACACATTGAGGGACCCAGTGAGGGACAGAGTGAGGGGACACAGTGAGGGACCCAGTGAGGGACAGAGTGAGGGGACACAGTGAGGGATACAGTGAGGGACACAGTGAGGGATACAGTGAGGGGACACATTGAGGGACCCAGTGAGGGACAGAGTGAGGTGACACAGTGAAGTGACACAGTGAGGGGGCACAGTGAAGGGGTGCAGTGAGGGACACAGTGAGGGTCAGAGTGAGGGGACAGAGTGAGGGATACAGTGAGGGGACACAGTGAGGGGACACGGTGAGGGACAGAGTGAGGTGACACAGTGAGGGACACAGTGAGGGGCCGAGTGAGGGACACAGTGAGGGGACACAGTGAAGGACAGAGTGAGTGATACAGTGAGGGACACAGTGAGGGGACAAAGTTAGGGACAGAGTGAGGGGACACAGTGAGGGATACAGTGAGGGACACAGTGAGGGGACACATTGAGGGACCCAGTGAGGGACAGAGTGAGGGATACAGTGAGGGACACACTGAGGGGACACAGTGAGGGACAGAGTGAGGGGACACAGTGAGGGGACACAGGAAGGGGGCACAGTGAGGGACACAGTGAAGGACACAGTGAAGGACACAGTGAAGGACACAGTGAAGGGCACAGTGAAGGGACACTGTGAGGGACACAGTGAGGGGACACAGTGAGGGACACAATGGGGGACAGAGTGAGTGACACAGTGAGGGACACAGTGAGGGGACACAGTGATGGACACAGTGAAGGGGCACAGTGAGGGGACACAGTGAGGGGACACAGTGAGGGACACAGTGAGGGACAGAGTGAGGGGACACAGTGAGGGATACAGTGAGGGACATAGTGAGGGGACACAGTGAGGGACACAGTGAGGGGACACAGTGAGGGGACACAGTGAGGGACACAGTGAGGGACGAGTGAGGGACACAGTGAGGGGACACAGGGAGGGACACAGTGAAGGACAGAGTGAGTGATACAGTGAGGGACAGAGTGAGGGGACAAAGTTAGGGCCAGAGTGAGGGGACACAGTGAGGGATACAGTGAGGGACACAGTGAGGGGACACATTGAGGGACCCAGTGAGGGACAGAGTGAGGGGACACAGTGAGGGATACAGTGAGGGACACAGTGAGGGGACACAGTGAGGGACAGAGTGAGGGGACACAGTGAGGGGACACAGGAAGGGGGCACAGTGAGGGACACAGTGAGGGACACAGTGAGGGACACAGTGAGGGATACAGTGTGGGGCACAGTGAGGGACACAGTGAGGGACACAGTGAGGGACAAAGTGAGGGACACAGTGAGGGACCCAGTGAGGGACAAAGTGAGGGGAAACTGTGAGGGATACAGTGAGGGACACAGTGAGGGACACAGTGAAGGACACAGTGAGGGACACAGTGAGGGGCACAGTGAGGGACACAGTGAGGGACAGAGTGAGGGACACAGGGAGGGGACACAGTGAGGGGACAAAATCAGTGAGTGACACAGTGAGGGGACAAAGTTAGGGACAGAGTGAGGGGACACAGTGAAGGGGCGCAGTGAGGGACACAGTGAGGGACACAGTGAGGGGACACAGTGAGGGACACAGTGAGGGGACACAGTGAGGGACAGAGTGAGGGACACAGGGAGGGGACAAAATCAGTGAGTGACACAGTGAGGGGACAATATTAGGGACAGAGTGAGGGACACAGTGAGGGAAACACTGAGGGACACAGTGAAGGGGCGCAGTGAGGGACACAGTGAGGGGACAGAGTGAGGGATACAGTGAGGGATACAGTGAGGGACACAGTGAGGGGACACATTGAGGGGACACTGTGAGGGACACAGTGAGGGACAGAGTGAGAGGACAGAGTGAGGGATACAGTGAGGGGACACAGTGAGGGACACAGTGAGGGACAGAGTGAGGGGACAGAGTGAGGGATACAGTGACGGATACAGTGAGGGACACAGTGAGGGGACACATTGAGGGACCCAGTGAGGGACAGAGTGAGGTGACACAGTGAAGTGACACAGTGAGGGGGCACAGTGAAGGGGTGCAGTGAGGGACACAGTGAGGGTCAGAGTGAGGGGACAGAGTGAGGGATACAGTGAGGGGACACAGTGAGGGGACACGGTGAGGGACAGAGTGAGGTGACACAGTGAGGGAAAGAGTGAGTGATACAGTAAGGGACACAGTGAAGGACAAAGTTAGGGACAGAGTGAGGGGACACAGTGAGGGACCCAGTGAGGGACAGAGTGAGGGGACACAGTGAGGGACACACTGAGGAGACACAGTGAGGGACAGAGTGAGGGGACACAGTGAGGGGACACAGGAAGGGGGCACAGTGAGGGACACAGTGAGGGACACAGTGAGGGACACAGTGAGGGACACAGTGAGGGACAGAGTGAGGGGACACAGTGAGTGACACAGTGAGGGACACAGTGAGGGGACACAGTGAGGGACACAGTGAGGGGACACAGTGAGGGACAGAGTGAGGGGACACAGTGAGGGACACAGTGGGGGACAGAGCGAGTGACACAGTGAGGGACACAGTGAGGGGACACAGTGAGGGACAGAGTGAGGGACACAGTGGGGGACACAGTGAGGTGACACAGTGAGGGACACACTGAGGGACACAGTGAGGGACACAGTGAGGGACAAAGTGAGGGGACACAGTGAGTGACAGAGTGAGGGACACAGTGAGGGACAGAGTGAGGGACAGAGTGAGGGACACAGGGAGGGGATACAGTGAAGGACAGAGTGAGTGATACAGTGAGGGACACAGTGAGGGGACAAAGTTAGGGACAGAGTGAGAGGACACAGTGAGGGACACAGTGAGGGACAGAGTGAGGGGACAGAGTGAGGGATACAGTGAGGGATACAGTGAGGGACACAGTGAGGGGACACATTGAGGGACCCAGTGAGGGACAGAGTGAGGGGACACAGTGAGGGATACAGTGAGGGACACAGTGAGGGATACAGTGAGGGGACACATTGAGGGACCCAGTGAGGGACAGAGTGAGGTGACACAGTGAAGTGACACAGTGAGGAGGCACAGTGAAGGGGTGCAGTGAGGGACACAGTGAGGGACAGAGTGAGGGGACAGAGTGAGGGATACAGTGAGGGGACACAGTGAGGGGACACGGTGAGGGACAGAGTGAGGTGACACAGTGAGGGATACAGTGAGGGGCCGAGTGAGGGACACAGTGAGGGGACACAGTGAAGGACAGAGTGAGTGATACAGTGAGGGACACAGTAAGGGGACAAAGTTAGGGACAGAGTGAGGGGACACAGTGAGGGATACAGTGAGGGACACAGTGAGGGGACACATTGAGGGACCCAGTGAGGGACAGAGTGAGGGATACAGTGAGGGACACACTGAGGGGACAAAGTTAGGGACAGAGTGAGGGGACACAGTGAGGGATACAGTGAGGGACACAGTGAGGGGACACATTGAGGGACCCAGTGAGGGACAGAGTGAGGGATACAGTGAGGGACACACTGAGGGGACACAGTGAGGGACAGAGTGAGGGGACACAGTGAGGGGACACAGGAACGGGGCACAGTGAGGGACACAGTGAAGGACACAGTGAAGGGCACAGTGAAGGGACACAGTCAGGGACACACTGAGGGACACAGTGAGGGGAAACACTGAGGGACACAGTGAGGGGACACAGTGAGGGACAGAGTGAGTGATACAGTGAGGGACACAGTGAGGGGACACAGTGAGGGACACAGTGAGGGGACACAGTGAGGGACACAGTGAGGGACACAGTGAGGGGACAAAGTTAGGGACAGAGTGAGGGATACAGTGAGGGATACAGTGAGGGACACAGTGAGGGGACACAGTGAGGGACACAGTGAGGGACACAGTGAGTGACACAGTGAGTGACACAGTGAGGGGACACAGTGAGGGACAGTGTGAGGGACACACTGAGGGACACAGTGAGGGACAGAGTGAGGGGACACAGTGAGGGACACAGTGAGGGACACAGTGAGGGGACACAGTGAGGGACACAGTGAGGGACACAGTGAGGGACAGAGTGAGGGGACACAGTGAGGGACAGAGTGAGGGGACACAGTGAGGGACACAGTGAGGGACAGAGTGATGGGACACAGTGAGAGACACAGTGTGGGACACAGTGAGGGACACAGTGAGGGTACACAGTGAGGGACAGTGTGAGGGACACACTGAGGGACACAGTGAGGGACAGAGTGAGGGACAGTGTGAGGGACACACTGAGGGACACAGTGAGGGACACAGTGAGGGACACAATGAGGGACAGAGTGAGGGACAGTGTGAGGGACACACTGAGGGACACAGTGAGGGACACAGTGAGGGACACAGTGAGGGACAGTGTGAGGGACACACTGAGGGACACAGTGAGGGACACAGTGAGGGACAGAGTAAGGAGAAACACTGAGGGACACAGTGAGGGACACAGTGAGGGACACAGTGAGGGACAGTGTGAGGGACACACTGAGGGACACAGTGAGGGACACAGTGAGGGACACAGTGAGGGACAGAGTAAGGGACACAGTGAGGGACACACTGAGGGACAAAGTGAGGGGACACAGTGAGTGACAGAGTGAGGGACACAGTGAGGGACAGAGTGAGGGACAGAGTGAGGGACACAGGGAGGGGATACAGTGAAGGACAGAGTGAGTGATACAGTGAGGGACACAGTGAGGGGACAAAGTTAGGGACAGAGTGAGAGGACACAGTGAGGGACACAGTGAGGGACAGAGTGAGGGGACAGAGTGAGGGATACAGTGAGGGATACAGTGAGGGACACAGTGAGGGATACAGTGAGGGACACAGTGAGGGGACACATTGAGGGACCCAGTGAGGGACAGAGTGAGGGGACACAGTGAGGGATACAGTGAGGGACACAGTGAGGGATACAGTGAGGGGACACATTGAGGGACCCAGTGAGGGACAGAGTGAGGTGACACAGTGAAGTGACACAGTGAGGAGGCACAGTGAAGGGGTGCAGTGAGGGACACAGTGAGGGACAGAGTGAGGGGACAGAGTGAGGGATACAGTGAGGGGACACAGTGAGGGGACACGGTGAGGGACAGAGTGAGGTGACACAGTGAGGGATACAGTGAGGGGCCGAGTGAGGGACACAGTGAGGGGACACAGTGAAGGACAGAGTGAGTGATACAGTGAGGGACACAGTAAGGGGACAAAGTTAGGGACAGAGTGAGGGGACACAGTGAGGGATACAGTGAGGGACACAGTGAGGGGACACATTGAGGGACCCAGTGAGGGACAGAGTGAGGGATACAGTGAGGGACACACTGAGGGGACAAAGTTAGGGACAGAGTGAGGGGACACAGTGAGGGATACAGTGAGGGACACAGTGAGGGGACACATTGAGGGACCCAGTGAGGGACAGAGTGAGGGATACAGTGAGGGACACACTGAGGGGACACAGTGAGGGACAGAGTGAGGGGACACAGTGAGGGGACACAGGAACGGGGCACAGTGAGGGACACAGTGAAGGACACAGTGAAGGGCACAGTGAAGGGACACAGTCAGGGACACACTGAGGGACACAGTGAGGGGAAACACTGAGGGACACAGTGAGGGGACACAGTGAGGGACAGAGTGAGTGATACAGTGAGGGACACAGTGAGGGGACACAGTGAGGGACACAGTGAGGGGACACAGTGAGGGACACAGTGAGGGACACAGTGAGGGGACAAAGTTAGGGACAGAGTGAGGGATACAGTGAGGGATACAGTGAGGGACACAGTGAGGGGACACAGTGAGGGACACAGTGAGGGACACAGTGAGTGACACAGTGAGTGACACAGTGAGGGGACACAGTGAGGGACAGTGTGAGGGACACACTGAGGGACACAGTGAGGGACAGAGTGAGGGGACACAGTGAGGGACACAGTGAGGGACACAGTGAGGGGACACAGTGAGGGACACAGTGAGGGCCACAGTGAGGGACAGAGTGAGGGGACACAGTGAGGGACAGAGTGAGGGGACACAGTGAGGGACACAGTGAGGGACAGAGTGAGGGGACACAGTGAGGGACACAGTGAGGGACACAGTGAGGGACACAGTGAGGGGACACAGTGAGGGACAGTGTGAGGGACACACTGAGGGACACAGTGAGGGACAGAGTGAGGGACAGTGTGAGGGACACACTGAGGGACACAGTGAGGGACACAGTGAGGGACACAATGAGGGACAGAGTGAGGGACATTGTGAGGGACACACTGAGGGACACAGTGAGGGGACACAGTGAGGGACACAGTGAGGGACAGTGTGAGGGACACACTGAGGGACACAGTGAGGGACACAGTGAGGGACAGAGTAAGGAGAAACACTGAGGGACACAGTGAGGGACACAGTGAGGGACACAGTGAGGGACAGTGTGAGGGACACAGTGAGGGACACAGTGAGGGACACAGTGAGGGACAGAGTAAGGGACACAGTGAGGGACACAGTGAGGGGACACAGTGAGGGACACAGTGAGGGACACAGTGAGGGACAGAGTGAGGGACACAGTGAGGGGACACAGTGAGGGACACAGTGAGGGACAGAGTGAGGAGAAATACTGAGGGACACAGTGAGGGACACAGTGAGGGAAACACTGAGGGACAGAGTGAGGGACACAGTGAGGGACACTGTGAGGGGACACAGTGAGGGACACAGTGAGGGACACAGTGAGGGAAACACTGAGGGACACAGTGAGGTGACACAGTGAGGGACACAGTGAGGGACACAGTGAGGGACAAAATGAGGCACACAGTGAGGGACAGAGTGAGGGGACACAGTGAGGGGACACAGTGAGGGACAGAGTGAGGGGACACAGTGAGGGGACACAGTGAGGGACACAGTGAGGGACACAGTGAGGGACAGAGTGAGGGGAAACACTGAGGGACACAGTGAGGGACACAGTGAGGGACACAGTGAGGGAACACAGTGAGGGACACAGTGAGGGACACAGAGAGGGACACAGTGAGGGACACAGTGAGGGTCACAGTGAGGGACCCAGTGAGGGACACAGTGAGGGATACAGTGAGGGGCACAGTGAGGGGACACAGTGAGGGACAGAGTGAGGGACAGAGTGAGGGACACAGTGAGGGACACAGTGAGGGGACACAGTGAGGGGACACAGTGAAGGACACAGTGAGGGACACAGTGAGGGACACAGTGAGGGGCACAGTGAGGGGCACAGTGAGGGACAGAGTGAGGGACACAGGGAGGGGATACAGTGAGGGACACAGTGAGGGGACAAAGTTAGGGACAGAGTGAGAGGACACAGTGAAGGGGCGCAGTGAGGGACAGAGTGAGGGGACAGAGTGAGGGATACAGTGAGGGATACAGTGAGGGACACAGTGAGGGATACAGTGAGGGACACAGTGAGGGGACACATTGAGGGACCCAGTGAGGGACAGAGTGAGGGGACACAGTGAGGGACACAGTGAGGGACCCAGTGAGGGACAGAGTGAGGGGACACAGTGAGGGATACAGTGAGGGACACAGTGAGGGATACAGTGAGGGGACACATTGAGGGACCCAGTGAGGGACAGAGTGAGGTGACACAGTGAAGTGACACAGTGAGGGGGCACAGTGAAGGGGTGCAGTGAGGGACACAGTGAGGGTCAGAGTGAGGGGACAGAGTGAGGGATACAGTGAGGGGACACAGTGAGGGGACACGGTGAGGGACAGAGTGAGGTGACACAGTGAGGGACACAGTGAGGGGCCGAGTGAGGGACACAGTGAGGGGACACAGTGAAGGACAGAGTGAGTGATACAGTGAGGGACACAGTGAGGGGACAAAGTTAGGGACAGAGTGAGGGGACACAGTGAGGGATACAGTGAGGGACACAGTGAGGGGACACATTGAGGGACCCAGTGAGGGACAGAGTGAGGGATACAGTGAGGGACACACTGAGGGGACACAGTGAGGGACAGAGTGAGGGGACACAGTGAGGGGACACAGGAAGGGGGCACAGTGAGGGACACAGTGAAGGACACAGTGAAGGACACAGTGAAGGACACAGTGATGGGCACAGTGAAGGGACACAGTGAGGGACACAGTGAGGGGACACAGTGAGGGACACAGTGGGGGACAGAGTGAGTGACACAGTGAGGGACACAGTGAGGGGACACAGTGATGGACACAGTGAAGGGGCACAGTGAGGGGACACAGTGAGGGGACACAGTGAGGGACACAGTGAGGGACAGAGTGAGGGGACAGAGTGAGGGATACAGTGAGGGACATAGTGAGGGGACACAGTGAGGGACACAGTGAGGGGACACAGTGAGGGGACACAGTGAGGGACACAGTGGGGGACAGAGCGAGTGACACAGTGAGGGACACAGTGAGGGGACACAGTGAGGGACAGAGTGAGGGACACAGTGGGGGACACAGTGAGGTGACACAGTGAGGGACAGAGTGAGGGACAGAGTGAGGGACACAGTGGGGGACAGAGTGAGTGACACAGTGAGGGACACAGTGAGGTGACACAGTGAGGGACAGAGTGAGGGACAGAGTGAGGGACACAGTGGGGGACAGAGTGAGTGACACAGTGAGGGACACAGTGAGGGGACACAGTGAGGGACATAGTGAGGGGACACAGTGGGGGACACAGTGAGGGGACACAGTGGGGGACACAGTGGGGGACACAGTGAGGGACACAGTGGGGGACACAGTGAAGGACACAGTGAGGCGACACAGTGGGGGACACAGTGAGGGACACAGTGGGGGACACAGTGAGGGACACAGTGAGGCGACACAGTGGGGGACACAGTGAGGGACACAGTGAGGGACATAGTGAGGTGACACAGTGTGGGACACAGTGAGGGGACACTGTGGGGGACACAGTGAGGCGACACAGTGGGGGACACAGTGAGGGACACAGTGAGGCGACACAGTGGGGGATACAGTGAGGGGACACAGTGAGGGACATAGTGAGGCGACACAGTGGGGGATACAGTGAGGGGACGCAGTGAGGGACACAGTGAGGCGACACAGTGGGGGATACAGTGAGGGGACACAGTGAGGGACACAGTGAGGCGACACAGTGGGGGACACAGTGAGGGACACAGTGGGGGATACAGTGAGGGGACACCGAGAGGGGATACAGTGTGGGACACAATGAGGGTCATTGTGAGGGGACACAGTTAGGGACAGAGTCAGTGACACAGTGAGGGACGCAGTGAGGGACACAGTGAGGGACAGAGTGAGGGTACACAGTGAGGGACACAGTGAGGGACACAGTGAGGGGACACCGAGAGGGACACAGTGAGGGGACACCGAGAGGGGATACAGTGAGGGACACAGTGAGGGGACACTGTGAGGGGACACAGTGAGGGACACAGTGAGGGGACACTGTGAGGGACACAGTGAGTTACGCAGTGAGGGGACACAGTAACGGACAAAGTGAGGGATACAGTGAGGTGACACAGTGAGGGATACAGTGAGGGTATTGACAGGGACACAGTGAGGGTATTGACAGGGACACAGTGAGGGTATTGACAGGGACACAGTGGGGGTATTGACAGGGACACAGTGAGGGTATTGACAGGGACACAGTGAGGGTATTGACAGGGACACAGTGGGGGTATTGACAGGGACACAGTGAGGGTATTGACAGGGACACAGTGAGGGTATTGACAGGGACACAGTGAGGGATGCAGTGAGGGGACACAGTGAGGGACACAGTGAGGGTATTGACAGGGATACAGTGATCTACACAGTGAGGGTATTGACAGGAACACAGTGAGGGTATTGACAGGGACACAGTGAGGGATGCAGTGAGGGGCACAGTGAGTGACACAGTGCTGGTATTGACAGGGATAAATTGATGTACACAGTGGGGGACACAGTGAGGGACACAGTGAGGGACACAGTGAGGGTAATGACAGGGATAGAGTGAGGGACACAGTGAGGGACACAGTGAGGGTATTGACAGGGACACAGTGAGGGACACAGTGAGGGACACAGTGAGGGTAATGACAGGGACACAGTGAGGGACACTGTGATGGGGCTCAGTGAGGGACACAGTGAGGCACTCAGTGAGGGTACTGACAGGGCCACAATGAGGGTATTGACATGGATGCAGTGATGTAAACAGTGACGGACACAGTGAGGGACACAGTGAGGGGACACAGTGAGGGGATATAGTGAGGGACACAGTGAGGGGCACTGTGAGGGGACACAGTGAGGGACACAGTGACGGACACAGTGAGGGACACAGTGAGGGGATACAGTGAGGGACACAGTGAGGGGCACTGTGAGGGTATTGACAGGGACACAGTGAGGGACACAGTGAGGGACACAGTGAGGGTAATGACAGGGACACAGTGAGGGACACTGTGGTGGGGCTCAGTGAGGGACACAGTGAGGCACTCAGTGAGGGTATTGACAGGGCCACAATGAGGGTATTGACATGGATGCAGTGATGTAAACAGTGACGGACACAGTGAGGGACACAGTGAGGGGATACAGTGAGGGACACAGTGACGGACACAGTGAGGGACACAGTGAGGGGATACAGTGAGGGACACAGTGAGGGACACAGTGAGGGGACACAGTGAGGGTAAAGACAGGGATAATGTGTGGGTATTGACTGGGATACATTGATATACACAGTGGGGGATACAGTAGGGACACAGTGAGGGAGAACTGTGAGGGTATTGAAAGGGATACAGTGAGGTTAATGATAGGGACACAGTGAGGGAGACAGTGAGGGTATTGACAGGGACACAGTGAGGGTATTGAAAGGGATACAGTGAGGTTAATGATAGGGACACAATGAGGGACACAGTGAGGTTATTGACAGGGACACAGTGAGGGTATTGACAGGGATACAATAAGGGTATTGACAGGGACACAGTGAGGCTATTGACAGGGACACAGTGAGGGTATTGACAGGGATGCAGTGAAGGTATTGACAGGGATACAGTGAGGGCAATGATAGGGACACAGTGAGGGAGACAGTGAGGGTATTGACAGGGACACAGTCAGGGTATTGACAGGGACACAGTGAGGGTATTGACAGGGATACAGTGAGGGCAATGATAGGGACACAGTGAGGGAGACAGTGAGGGTATTGACAGGGACACAGTGAGGGTATTGACAGGGACACAGTGAGGGTATTGACAGGGACACCGTGAGGGTATTGACAGGGCTACCATGAGGGTAATGATAGTGACACAGTGAGGGACACAGTGAGGGTATTGACAGGGATACAGTGTGTGTATTGACAGGGCCTCAGTGAGGGTATTGACAGGGATACAGTGAGGGTATTGAAAGGGACTCAGTGGGTGTATTGAGAGGGACACAGTGAGGGTATTGACAGGGACACAGTGAGGATATTGACAGGGACACAGTGAGGGTATTGACAGGGACACAGTGAGGATATTGACAGGGACACAGTGAGGGTATTGACAGGGACACGGTGAGGTATTGACAGGGACACAGTGAGGGTATTGACAGGGATACAGTGACGGTATTGACAGGGACACAGTGAGGGTATTGACAGGGATACAGTGAGGGTATTGACAGGGATACAGTGAGGGTAATGACAGGGATACAGTGAGGGTATCTAAAGGGACACAGTGAGGGTATTGACAGTGACACAGTGACGCTATTGACAAGGACTCAGTGAGGGGACACAGTGAGGGTATTGACAGGGATACAGTGACGCTATTGACAAGGACTCAGTGAGGGGACACAGTGAGGAGACACAGTGAGAGTATTGAGAGGGACATAGTGAGGGTAATGACAGGGATACAGTGAGGGTATTGACAGGGACTCAGTGAGGGTATTGACAGGGATACAGTGAGGGTATTGACAGGGACACAGTGAGGGTATTGACAGGGACACAGTGAGGGTATTGACAGGGATACAGTGAGGGTAATGACAGGGATACCGTGAGGTTATTGACAGGGACACAGTGATGGACACAGTGACTGTATTGACAGGTATATAGTGAGGGTATTGACAGGGATACAGTGAGGGTAATGATAGGGACACAGTGAGGGAGACAGTGAGGGTATTGACAGGGACACAGTGAGGGTATTGACAGGGACACTGTGAGGGTATTGACAGGGATACAGTGAGGGCAATGATAGGGACACAGTGAGGGAGACAGTGAGGGTATTGACAGGGACACAGTGAGGGTATTGACAGGGACACAGTGAGGGTATTGACAGGGACACCGTGAGGGTATTGACAGGGCTACCATGAGGGTAATGATAGTGACACAGTGAGGGACACAGTGAGGGTATTGACAGGGATACAGTGTGTGTATTGACAGGGCCTCAGTGAGGGTATTGACAGGGATACAGTGAGGGTATTGACAGGGACTCAGTGGGTGTATTGAGAGGGACACAGTGAGGGTATTGACAGGGACACAGTGAGGGTATTGACAGGGACTCAGTGAGGGTATTGACAGGGACACGGTGAGGTATTGACAGGGACACAGTGAGGGTATTGACAGGGATACAGTGACGGTATTGACAGGGACACAGTGAGGGTATTGACAGGGATACAGTGAGGGTATTGACAGGGATACAGTGAGGGTAATGACAGGGATACAGTGAGGGTATCTAAAGGGACACAGTGAGGGTATTGACAGTGACACAGTGACGCTATTGACAAGGACTCAGTGAGGGGACACAGTGAGGGTATTGACAGGGATACAGTGACGCTATTGACAAGGACTCAGTGAGGGGACACAGTGAGGAGACACAGTGAGAGTATTGAGAGGGACATAGTGAGTGTAATGACAGGGATACAGTGAGGGTATTGACAGGGACTCAGTGAGGGTATTGACAGGGATACAGTGAGGGTATTGACAGGGACCCAGTGAGGGTATTGACAGGGACACAGTGGGGGTATTGACAGGGTCACAGTGAGGGTATTGACAGGGATACAGTGAGGGTATTGACAGGGACACAGTGGGGGTATTGACAGGGTCACAGTGAGGGTATTGACAGGGGTACAGTGAGGGTAATGACAGGGATACCGTGAGGTTATTGACAGGGACACAGTGATGGACACAGTGACTGTATTGACAGGTATATAGTGAGGGTATTGACAGGGATACAGTGAGGGTAATGACAGGGATACAGTGAGGGTAATGACAGGGATACAGTGAGGGTATTGACAGGGACACAGTGAGGGTATTGACAGGGACTCAGTGAGGGTATTGACAGGGACACAGTGAGGGTATTGACAGGGACTCAGTGAGGGTATTGACAGGGACACAGTGAGGGTATTGACAGGGACACAGTGAGGGACACAGTGAGGGACACAGTGAGGGACACAGTAGGGACACAGTGAGGGTATTTACAGGGATACAGTGAGGGACACAGTGCGGGTATTGACAGGGACACAGTGAGGGTATTGACAGGGACACAGTGAGGGACACAGTGAGGGTATTGACAGGGATACAGTGAGGGTATTGACAGGGACACAGTGAGGGACACAGTGAGGGTATTGACAGGGACACAGTGAGGGTATTGACAGGGACACAGTGAGGGTATTTACAGGGATACAGTGAGGGACACAGTCAGGGATACAGTGAGGGTATTGACAGGGACACAGTGAGGGTATTGACAGGGACACAGTGAGGTATACAGTGTGGGTATTGACAGGGACACAGTGAGGGTATTGACAGGGACACAGTGAGGGTATTGACAGGGACTCAGTCAGGGTATTGACAGGGACACAGTGAGGGTATTGACAGGGACACAGTGAGGGTATTGACAGGGACACAGTGAGGGACACAGTGAGGGTATTGACAGGGATACAGTGAGGGTATTGACAGGGACACAGTGAGGGACACAGTGAGGGTATTGACAGGGACACAGTGAGGGTATTGACAGGGACACAGTGAGGGTATTTACAGGGATACAGTGAGGGACACAGTGAGGGATACAGTGAGGGTATTGACAGGGACACAGTGAGGTATACAGTGTGGGTATTGACAGGGACACAGTGAGGGTATTGACAGGGACACAGTGAGGGTATTGACAGGGACTCAGTCAGGGTATTGACAGGGACACAGTGAGGGTATTGACAGGGACACAGTGAGGGTATTGACAGGGACACAGTGAGGGTATTGACAGGGACACAGTGAGGATATTGACAGGGACACAGTGAGGGTATTGACCGGGACACAGTGAGTTATTGACAGGGACACAGTGAGGGTAATGACAGGGACACAGTGAGGGTATTGACAGGGACACAGTCAGGGTATTGACAGGGACACAGTGAGGATATTGACAGGGACACAGTGAGGGTATTGACAGGGACACAGTGAGGGTAATGACAGGGACACAGTGAGGGTATTGACAGGGACACAGTGAGGGTATTGACCGGGACACAGTGAGGGTATTGACAGGGACACAGTGAGGGTAATGACAGGGACACAGTGAGGGTATTGACAGGGACACAGTGAGGGTATTGACAGGGACACAGTGAGGATATTGACAGGGATACAGTGAGGGTATTGACCGGGACACAGTGAGGGTATTGACAGGGACACAGTGAGGGTATTGACAGGGACACAGTGAGGGTAATGACAGGGACACAGTGAGGGTATTGACAGGGATTCATTAAGGGACACAGTGAGGGACACAGTGAGGATATTGACAGGGATACAGTGAGGGACACAGTGAGGGTATTGACAGGGACACAGTGAGGGTATTGACAGGGACACAGTGAGGGATGCAGTGAGGGGACAGAGTGAGGGACACAGTGAGGGTATTGACAGGGATACAGTGATCTACACAGTGGGGGACACAGTGAGGGACACAGTGAGGGACACAGTGAGGGTAATGACAGGGATAGAGTGAGGGACACAGTGAGGGACACAGTGAGGGTAATGACAGGGACACAGTGAGGGACACTGTGATGGGGCTCAGTGAGGGACACAGTGAGGCACTCAGTGAGGGTATTGACAGGGCCACAATGAGGGTATTGACATGGATGCAGTGATGTAAACAGTGACGGACACAGTGAGGGACACAGTGAGGGGACACAGTGAGGGGATATAGTGAGGGACACAGTGAGGGGCACTGTGAGGGGACACAGTGAGGGACACAGTGACGGACACAGTGAGGGACACAGTGAGGGGATACAGTGAGGGACACAGTGAGGGGCACTGTGAGGGTATTGACAGGGACACAGTGAGGGACACAGTGAGGGACACAGTGAGGGTAATGACAGGGACACAGTGAGGGACACTGTGGTGGGGCTCAGTGAGGGACACAATGAGGCACTCAGTGAGGGTATTGACAGGGCCACAATGAGGGTATTGACATGGATGCAGTGATGTAAACAGTGACGGACACAGTGAGGGACACAGTGAGGGGATACAGTGAGGGACACAGTGACGGACACAGTGAGGGATACAGTGAGGGGACACAGTGAGGGGATATAGTGAGGGACACAGTGAGGGGCACTGTGAGGGGACACAGTGAGGGACACAGTGACGGACACAGTGAAGGACACAGTGAGGGGATACAGTGAGGGACACAGTGAGGGGCACTGTGAGGGTATTGACAGGGACACAGTGAGGGACACAGTGAGGGACACAGTGAGGGTAATGATAGGGATACAGTGAGGGACACATTGAGGGTTTTGACAGGGACACAGTGAGGGTAATGACAGGGATACAGTGAGGGACACATTGAGGGTTTTGACAGGGACACAGTGACGGTAATGATAGGGATACAGTGAGGGACACAGTGAGGATAATGACAGGGATAATGTGTGGGTATTGACTGGGATACATTGATATACACAGTGGGGGATACAGTAGGGACACAGTGAGGGAGAACTGTGAGGGTATTGAAAGGGATACAGTGAGGTTAATGATAGGGACACAGTGAGGGAGACAGTGAGGGTATTGACAGGAACACAGTGAGGGTATTGAAAGGGATACAGTGAGGTTAATGATAGGGACACAATGAGGGAAACAGTGAGGCTATTGACAGGGACACAGTGAGGGTATTGACAGGGACACAGTGAGGGTATTGACAGGGATACAGTGAGGGTAATGATAGGGATACAGTGAGGGACACAGTGAGGGTAATGACAGGGATAATGTGTGGGTATTGACTGGGATACATTGATATACACAGTGGGGGATACAGTAGGGACACAGTGAGGGAGAACTGTGAGGGTATTGAAAGGGATACAGTGAGGTTAATGATAGGGACACAGTGAGGGCAATGAAAGGGACACAATGAGGGAAACAGTGAGGCTATTGACAGGGACACAGTGAGGCTATTGACAGGGACACAGTGAGGGTATTGACAGGGATGCAGTGAAGGTATTGACAGGGATACAGTGAGGGCAATGATAGGGACACAGTGAGGGAGACAGTGAGGGTATTGACAGGGACACAGTGAGGGTATTGACAGGGACACAGTGAGGGTATTGACAGGGACACAGTGAGGGTATTGACAGGGACACAATAGGGGTATTGACAGGGATACAGTGAGGGTATTGACAGGGATACGGTGAGGGTATTGACAGGGATACAGTGAGGTTATTGACAGGGATACGGTGAGGGTAATGATAGGGACACAGTGAGCGATACAGTGACGGTATTGACAGGGACACAGTGAGGGTATTGACAGGGACACAGTGAGGGTATTGACAGGGACACAGTGAGGGTATTGACAGGGATACAGTGGGGGTATTGACAGGGACACAGTGAGGGTATTGACAGGGATACAGTGAGGGCATTGACAGGGACACAGTGAAGGTATTGACAGGGACACAGTGAGGGTATTGACAGGGATACAGTGAGGGTAATGATAGGGACACAGTGCGGGACACAGTGAGGGTATTGACAGGGACACAGTGAGGGTATTTTTAGGGACACAGTGAGGGTATTGACAGGGACACCGTGAGGGTATTGACAGGGATACAGTGAGGGTATTGACAGGGACACAGTGAGGGTATTGACAGGGACACCGTGAGGGTATTGACAGGGCTACCATGAGGGTAATGATAGTGACACAGTGAGGGACACAGTGAGGGTATTGACAGGGATACAGTGTGTGTATTGACAGGGCCTCAGTGGGGTTATTGAGAGGGACACAGTGAGGGTATTGACAGGGACACAGTGAGGGTATTGACAGGGATACAGTGAGGATATTGACAGGGACACAGTGAGGGTATTGACAGGGACACCGTGAGGGTATTGACAGGGCTACCATGAGGGTAATGACAGTGACACAGTGAGGGACACAGTGAGGGTATTGACAGGGATACAGTGTGTGTATTGACAGGGACACAGTGAGGCTATTGACAGGGACACAGTGAGGGTATTGACAGGGACACAGTGAGGGTATTGACAGGGACACAGTGAGGGTATTGACAGGGATACAGTGAGGGTATTGACAGGGACACAGTGAGGGTATTGACAGTGACTCAGTGAGGCTATTGACAGGGATACAGTGAGGTTAATGACAGGGACACAGTGAGGGTATTGACAGGGATACAGTGAGGGTATTGACAGGGACACAGTGAGGGTATTGACAGGGATACAGTGAGGGTAATGATAGGGGCACAGTGAGGGACACAGTGAGGGTATTGACAGGCACACAGTGAGGGTATTGACAGGGACACAGTGGGGGTATTGACAGGGACACAGTGAGGGTATTGATAGGGATACAGTGAGGTTATTGACAGGGACACAGAGGAGGTATTGACAGGGACACAGTGAGGGTATTGACAGGGATACAGTGAGGGTATTGACAGGGACACATTGAGGGTATTGACAGGGATACAGTGAGGGTATTGACAGGGACTCAGTGAGGGTATTTACAGGGATACAGTGAGGGTATTGACAGGGATCCAGTGAGGGTATTGACAGGGATACAGTGAGGGTAATGACACGGACACAGTGAGGGTATTGACAGGGACACAGTGAGGGTATTGACAGGGACACAGTGAGGGTATTGACAGGGATACAGTGAGGGTATTGACAGGGACACAGTGGGTGTATTGACAGGGACACAGTGAGGGTATTGACAGGGATACAGTGAGGGTATTGACAGGGACACAGTGAGGGTATTGACAGGGACACAGTGAGGGTATTGACAGGGACACAGTGAGGGTATTGACAGGGACACAGTGAGGGTATTGACAGGGATACAGTGATAGGTCCTCCGAGGCGCGGGCAGTGGGAAAGTTGCCATGTGAGGAAGGATAAATGTGGAACTAATCCTGCCGAGTCCAATCAGTGAGATGTGAATGTTTAACCAGCTCGGAAAGTGGAATATTACAGTGCTGTGACTCACACGGAAAAGATTCCCTTCAGTAACCCTCATGTTCCACACTTGCGGCGTCCATTCTGCACTCACTGTGGTTCCATCCCAACACAAACATCTGCTACTCATTCCCTCATCAATTTATTTTCATCCAAAAGCTAAACACAGCCGAGTTCACTGCCATTATGGGGCCCAAGGCTCGATTACAACCCTCATATTTCTCTCCTTTCCCTCTGCCCCTCCCTTTCCACCTTCTACCTCTCTCCACTCATCTTTCCTCATCTCTCCCCTGCCCCATTCTCTCTCACCCCTCTCCCCCCCTCATTTCCCCCACCCCTCTCTCTTCTCTGGTCCCTCTCCCTCTCCCTGCTTTCTCTCCTCTGCAGTATCACTCCTCTCTCTCTCTCTCTCTCTCCTTCCTCGCTGCTCTCACTCAATTGTCCCTATTTTCGCTCTCCAATAGGTCTCAATATCTTTTGAGAACTATCTCTAAAACCCTGTCAGCCCCTGCCTGTTGCTGACAGACATACATGTTCCCAGGTATCACGGCCACATGACAATTTCCCTGCCTGTCAGTGATCACTGACGGTCAACAGGCAATTCGACATGGAAGGCCTCACAGTAACATTGGATCCTGCGCACACACAGCCTCCATCACTGCAGCCCAGGGACACCCAGTCCAAGATTTTATTTAATTAATTCTCAGCATCACAGTATTTATTGCCCATCCCTAATTGCCCCCTTGAGAAGGTGGGGTGGGTGAGCTGCCTTCTTGAGCCGCTGCAGTCCCTGTGGTGTAGGTACACCCACCGTGCTGTTAGGGAGGGAGTTCCAGGATTTGGACCCAGCGACAGTGAAGGAACGGCCGATATATTTCCAAGTCAGGATGGTGAGGGGCTCGGAGGGGAACTTCCTGGTGGTGGTGTTCCCCATGTGTCTGCTGCCCTTGTCCTTCTAGATGGTAGTGGTCGTGGGTTTGGAAGGTGCTGTCTAAGGAGCCTTGGTGAGTTGCTGCAGTGCATCTTGTAGATGGTACACACACTGCTGCTACTGTGTGTCGGTGGTGGAGGGAGTGAATGTTTGTGGATGGGGTGCCCATCAAGCGGGGCTGCTTTGTCCTGGACGGTGTCGAGCTTCTTGAGTGTTGTGGGAGCTGCACTCATCCAGGCAAGTGGGGAGTATTCCATCCCACTCCTGACTTGTGCCTTGTAGATGGTGGACAGGCTTTGGGGAGTCAGGAGGTGAGTTACTCACTGCAGGATTCCCAGCCTCTGACCTGCTCTTGTAGCCACAGTATTTATATGGCTGGTCCAGTTCAGTTTCTGGTCAATGGTAACTCCCAGGATGTTGATAGTGGGGGATTCAGTGATGGTGATGCCATTGAACATCAAGGGACGATGATTAGATTCTCTCTTGTAGGAGATGGTCATTGCCTGACACTTGTGTGGTGTGAATGTTACTCACCACTTGTCAGCCCAAGCCTGGATATTGTCCAGGTCTTGCTGCATTTGGACATGGACTGCTTCAGTATCTGAGGAGTTGCGAATGGTGCTGAACATTGTGCAATCATCAGCGAACATCCCCACTTCTGACCTTATGATGGAAGAAAGGTCATTGATGAAGCAGCTGAAGATGGTTGGGCCGAGGACACTACCCTGAGGAACTCCTGCAGTGATGTCCTGGAGCTGAGCTGACTGATCTCCAACAACCACAACCATCTTCCTTTGTGCTGGGTATGACCCTAACCAGCGGAGAGTTTTCCCCCTGATTCCCAGTGACTCCAGTTTTGCTGGGGCTCCTTGGTGCCACACTCGGTCAAATGCTGCCTCGATGTCAAGGGCAGTCACTCTCACCTCACCTCGGGACTTCAGCTCTTTTGTCCATGTTTGAACCAAGGCTGTAATGGGGTCAGGAGCTGAGTTGTCCTGGCAAAACCCAAACTGGGCATCAGTGAGCAGGTTATTGCTAAGCAAGTGCCGCTTGATAGCACTGTTGATGACCCCTTCCAGCACTTTACTGATGATGGAGAGTAGACTGATGGGGGGTAATTGGCCGGGTTGGATTTGTCCTGCTTTTTGTGTACAGGACATACCTGGGCAATTTTCCACATAGCCGGGTAGATGTCAGTGTTGTAGCTGTACTGGAACAGCTTGGCTAGGGGCGCGGCAAGTTCTGGAGCACAAGTCTTCAGTACTATTGCCGGAATGATGTCAGGGCCCAGAGCCTTTGCAGTATCCAGTGCCTTCAGCTGTTTCTTGATATCATGTGGAGTGAATCGAATTGGCTGGAGACTGGTATCTGTGAAGCTGGGGACCTCTGGAGGAGGCTGAGATGGATCATCCACTCGGTACTTCTGGCTGAAGATTGTAGCGAATGCTTCAGCCTTATCTTTTGTACTGATGTGCTGGGCTCCCCCATCATTGAGGATGGGGATATTTGTGGAGCCTCCTCCTGCAGTGAATTGTTTAATTGTCCAACACTGTTCACAACTGGATGTGGCAGGACCAGACTCTGATCCATTGGTTGTGAGATCGCTTAGCTCTGTCTATCACTTGCTGCTTATGCTGTTTGACACACAAGTAGTCCTGTGTTATAGCTTCACCAGGCTGACACCTCATGTTTAGGTATGCCTGGTGCTGCTCCTGACATACCCTCCTGCACTCTTCATTGAACCAGGGTTGATCTCCTTGGCTTGGTGGTGGGTCAATGACTCGCTCAGCCATTTCAGGTGGTAGTTAAGGGTCAGCCACATTGCTGTGAGTCTGGAGTCACATTTAGGCCAGACCGGGTAAGGATGGCAGATTTCCCTCCCTAAAGGGACATTAGTGACCCAGATGGGGTTTTTATGATAATCCAATAGCTTCAAGAGCACCTTTGGCACTGCTAGAGTGATCTTCTATTGCTAAAGCCAAGGATCTCATATTGAGCTTGGAACAACATGGGATCTCTAATGTCCTCTCGAGTGGGCAGAACGGGACCTCATTTCAACATCTCATCAAAAAAGATGGCACTTCAGACAGTGCGGCGCTCCCTCAGTACTGACCCTCCGACAGTGCAGCGCAGCCTCAGTACTGACCCTCCGACAGTGCAGTGCTCCCTCAGTACTGACCCTCCGACAGTGCGGCACTCCCTCAGTACTGACCCTCCGACAGTGCGGCGCTCCCTCAGTACTGACCCTCCGACAGTGCAGCGCACCCTCAGTACTGACCCTCCGACAGTGCGGCACTCCCTCAGTACTGACCCTCTGACAGTGCAGCACTCCCTCAGTACTGACCCTCCGACAGTGCAGCGCACCCTCAGTACTGACCCTCCGACAGTGCGGCACTCCCTCAGTACTGTTCCTCAGACAATGCGGCGCTCCCTCAGTACTGACCCTCCAATAGTGCGGCGCTCCCTCAGTACTGACCCTCCGACAGTGCGGTGCTCCCTCAGCACTGACCCTCCGACAGTGCGGCGCTCCCTCAGTACTGACCCTCCGACAGTGCGGCACTCCCTCAGTACTGACCCTCTGACAGTGCAGCACTCCCTCAGTACTGACCCTCCGACAGTGCAGCGCACCCTCAGTACTGACCCTCCGACAGTGCGGCACTCCCTCAGTACTGTTCCTCAGACAATGCGGCGCTCCCTCAGTACTGACCCTCCAATAGTGCGGCGCTCCCTCAGTACTGACCCTCCGACAGTGCGGTGCTCCCTCAGCACTGACCCTCAGACAGTGCGGCACTCCCTCAGTACTGACCCTCCGACAGTGCGGCGCTCCCTCAGTACTGACCCTCTGACAGTGCGGCGCTCCCTCAGTACTGTTCCTTTGGCAGTGCGGCGCTCCCTCAGTACCGTTCCTTTGACAGTGCGGCACTCCTTCAGTACTGACCCTCCAACAGTGCGGTTCTCCCTCAGTACTGACCCTCCAACAGTGCGGCACTCCCTCAGTACTGACCCTCCGACAGTGCGGCGCTCCCTCAGTACTGACCCTCCGACAGTGCGGCGCTCCCTCAGTACTGACCCTCCGACAGTGCGGCGCTCCCTCAGCACTGACTGTGTCCCCTGGTTCTGGACTCCCCCAGCCATATCAACATCTCCCCTGTCACGTCCTGTAAGAATCCTGTAAGTTCCAATGAGATCACCTCTCATTCTTCTAAACCCTAGAGAATACAGGCCCAGTCTCCTCACTCTCTCCTCATGAGACAATCCCGCCATCCTGGGGATTAATCCAGTGAGCCTCTGTTGTACTCCCTCTATGGCAAGTACATCCTTAGATAAGGAGACCAAAACTGCCCACACTGTTCCAGGTACAGTCTCACCAAGGCTCGATAACATTGCAGCAAGGCATCTTCACCCCTGTACTCAAATCCCCTTGTGATGAAGCCAACATCTCATTTGCCTTCCTAATTGTTTGCTGCCCCTGTGTGCTCGCTTTTAGTGACTCATGAACAAGGACACTCAGGTCCCCTTGGACACCAACACTTCCCAACCTCTCACCATTTAAGAAATAAGGTTCCTTTCTCTCAGTGACTCCTAGAAGGTGTCCAATAAGCTGGGGGGGGGTGGGGGGGGGTGGTGGTGGTGGATCATCACACTCACTCTTTGGAGTTGAAACCCTCTGAGAATTCCCAGGATCAGTACTGGTTGGGTGTTGATAACGTCTCTCAGGGAAGTCTCCTGATGTGTCCCCAATGTCCTCTCCAAAACTCCGCTGCAGTCAGTGAACAGTGAAAGGTGATATACCTTTAAACGACGCTCTGGACCCTCAGTGGGGACTTGTTCAGGGCTCAGCAGCTGGCCGTTGTTAAAGGAGGGTGTGAAGATCAGCGCTGGCGCCACTATTGTGCCCTGCTAGATCTTCAGTGAGTGCTGGCAGCCAATTTAAAGTTTCACTCAGCCCCTGAAAGAGTCTCCCTGCTGGCGCAAGCTCCGGCTCCCTTCACTGACAATGCGGGCTAAACCAACGCTTTCGGGCCAGGCCTCATCCTGGGGGCTCTTCTGCACCGACCGAACGCAGTCCGGGTGGGTCTTCAATCGAGTAAATAAGGAGAAACTGGGGCAGGAGGGTCGGTAACCAGCGGGGGACACAGATTGAAGAGAGTCGGGAAGGGAACCAGAGGGGGAGATGAGGAGAATTTGTTTTTATTTACACAGCGAGTTGTTGTGATCTGGATGGCGCTGCCTGAAAGGGCGGTGGAAGCAGATTCAATAGGAACTTTCAAAAGGGGGGGGAATCGGATAAATACTGGAAGGGGGGACATTAGCAAATGATGGGAAGGGGTAGGGGTGGGGGAGTGGGGGTGTGGGGGGCTGTGGGCGCTGGGTAGTGGGGCACAGTGGTATAGTCACAAGACTAGTATTCCCGAGACGCAGGGTAATGCTCCGGAGACCTAGGGTTCAAATCCCACCCCAGCAGAAGGTACAATTTGAATTCAACAAAATGTCTGGATTTAAAAGTCTCATGATGACCATTGTCAACTGTTGTTAAAAACCCCATCTAGGTAACTCATCCCCCTTTAGGGAGGGAAACCTGCCCTCCTCACCCCGGTCTGGCCTCCACGTGACTCCAGACCCCACAGCCACGTGGCCGACTCTTTAAAATGCCCCCCTGAGGGAGGGAGCAGTTAGGGGTGGGCAATAAGTGCTGGCCTAGCCAGAGACGCCCACGTCCCACGAATGATCATGTAAAAAAAAAATGGGGCAGATCTTTCGGAGAATTGGCACAGGCACGGTGAGATGAATGGGCTCTTCCTGTGCGGCGGGGCCCCTTGGACTGAACTTTCCCTCTGGGCCTGAGGGAAGACAGAAACGACGGGTCCCAGCGGGTGCTCAGCCACAACGGCGCCTGATGAAATTGAAACTCAGCCGGTAATGGTCAAGGGGAAAAGGCCGTGGATAAACACCAGGCGAGGGATAGGTTCAGCTGGACAGTAACACTAATCGAGATCAGATTCACAAACTAGTGTCCGATACTTTGGATTTTGAGCCGAATTTGCGGGAGAGATAAGGGTGAGTGACTGGTTTCAACTGCTGCTTGCATGGTGGTGGTCTGGACCCCTAAAAGGGCTAACCATGCAGTCATGTGACTGAAACTGCCTTTCAGGGGCTGAACTCTTAACACACCCTGAGCAAGACAAATCTAGCAAGGGGGGGGAGAAACAGAAACAGAAAATGCTGGGAACAAACCGCTCAGCAGCTGTGCAGCGGATAGAAGCAGAGTTAACATTTCGAGTCCGTATGACTTCTTCAGGGCTAAAGCGAAGTAGGGATTCGGGATGGATATTATACTGTTAAAGAGGGGGACGGAGCAGGTGGTGTACCACTGAAGGTCAGGGATAGGGGGGAGCTCAGGAGAGGTATCATGGACACAGGACAAAGTGAGTGTTAGTGGTAATGTTAGACTAAAGAAAGTGCTGATAGTGGCAGAAAGATAAAATAGCGGAATGTGTTAACAGTAAAACACGCTCTGTGAAAGCACAGCGTCACAACAAGTGACAGATGACCCGATGGGTGGGGGGTGTGGGGACAGCAGTTGGGGTAAAAAGATGGGGCAAAGAGGAACGTTTGAGGACTCTGGGTCTATACTCGATGGAGTTTAGAGGGATGAGGGGGGATCTGATTGAAACTTACAGAATACTGAAAGGCCTGGATCGAGTGGACGTGGGGAAGATGTTTCCATTAGTAGGAGAGACTAGGACCCGAGGGCACAGCCTCAGAGTAAAGGGAAGACCTTTTAGGACAGAGATGAGGAGAAACTTCTTTAGCCAGAGAATGGTGAATCTATGGAATTCATTGCCACAGAAGGCTGTGGAGGCCAGGTCATTGAGTGTATTTAAGACCGAGATAAATAGGTTCTTGATTGGTAAGGGGATCAAAGGTTACGGGGAGAAGGCAGGAGAATGGGGTGAGAAACTTATCAGCCATGATTGAATGGCGGAGCAGACTCGATGGGCCGAATGGCCTAATCTCTGCTCCTATGTCTTATGGTCTTATAAAGAGAGGATTTTAAAAAAGAGAATAAAAAAGGATGGTGGGGGGGGAGGTGGTGGAGAAACACCTGAAGCAGCAGGAATCATCTGAAAGAGCTGGACCATCAGAGCTGAAAATCTTCTGAAGCAGCCATAGTACAGTGCTCGTTCCAGCTTCCAGGTCCGCCTGAGGAAAATAAAAACACCTGGCTATTCATCTACAGGAGGCTTTGCAGTTCCACTAAACTCTTAGTTTCCGTGAGACCTTCACTCCAAAGAGAGCAGCAGCTCAGCCAAGGAGACAACAGGCCAACACCAACACAAAGGCTGAGTTAGAAACGCCATTTTGACAGCTCTGGCTTTTGAGGCCTACCTTTGGGCCTGAAGCCCCGGGTTCGAGTCCCACTTCAGGACTTGACAGCCACGTGGAAGGGGCGTTCATAAGGCAGCCAAGCAGGCCGATTCTCGGCCTGTACACATCCTTCCAACAGTCCGATAGCAGGCGGCAAGAGCAGGGGAGGGTCCCCGGCCAGGTATCCTGCAGGGGGCAAGGTCAAACCACTTCAGCACTTCCACAGAATCACACGGCGCAGAAGAGGCCCTTCGGCCCCTCGAGTCTGCACCCGAGTCTGCCGAGCATCATCATGGGACGAATCCAATGGACGCTCATGGTCACCATTGCTCTCTTAGGGCATGGGAACTGAAGGAGGAGGACAGGATGATGGTTTTAGTTTCATCTGTGCCTAAACTTTGAATGTGTGATAATTCATTAATTTACAGAACGTGGGTGTCGCTGGCCGGGCCCAGTATTTGTTGCCCATCCCTAATTGCCCCCTTGAGAAGGTGGGGGGTGAGCTGCCTTCTTGAGCCGCTGCAGTCCCTGTGGTGTAGGTACACCCACCGTGCTGTTAGGGAGGGAGTTCCAGGATTTGGACCCAGCGACAGTGAAGGAACGGCCGATATATTTCCAAGTCAGGATGGTGAGGGGCTCGGAGGGGAACTTCCAGGTGGTGGTGTTCCCCATGTGTCTGCTGCCCTTGTCCTTCTAGATGGTAGAGGTCGTGGGTTTGGAAGGTGCTGTCTAAGGAGCCTTGGTGAGTTGCTGCAGTGCATCTTGTAGATGGTACACACACTGCTGCTACTGTGTGTCGGTGGTGGAGGGAGTGAATGTTTGTGGATGGGGTGCCCATCAAGCGGGGCTGCTTTGTCCTGGATGGTGTCGAGCTTCTTGAGTGTTGTGGGAGCTGCACTCATCCAGGCAAGTGGGGAGTATTCCATCCCACTCCTGACTTGTGCCTTGTAGATGGTGGACAGGCTTCGGGGAGTCAGGAGGTGAGTTACTCACCGCAGGATTCCCAGCCTCGGACCTGATTGTGTGAGTGAGATGAGTTACTGAGCTGTTGCGTTTCAGCATCTGGAGAAAGGGGGCAGGAAATAAACAACCTTCTCATATTTCAAACAAAACCGCCAGAAATGCTGCTGCTGGAATCGATTTTAAACTAGAGGGAGCAAATAAATAAACATTAAATACGAACTCTCTGATTGCGGACGGAAGGGACCACACGCGTTCAGTTCATGACAGAATGAAAATTCGGATTATGAAGCGAGTCTCAGTGACGGTGACCAGGACAACCCTCATCGATTGTCATAAAGAACCCCATCTGGGCCACGAATCCCCCTTTAGGGAGTGAAATCCGCCCTCCTTACCCGGTCTGGCCCACACCTGACTCCAGACTCACAGCCCTGTGGTCGACACTAAACTGACCCCCTGAAATGGCCGAGCGAGACCCTCAGTTCAAGGGGCAATTAGGGACGGGCAAAAAATACCGGTCTTGCCGGCGACACCCGTATCCCCGTGAAATGATTTTTAAAAAATTACCCTGGTTCCTGCTTGGTCAATGGGAGGCATTGAAACTGCCATCACATGACAGAAACCAGCTTCTCACCACGACAACCACCGCAAGATCTCCTGACTCCAACACTGTCTCAGCTCATCCGCTGCTGAAACCCTCATCCATGCTTTTGTCAAAGCCACCACCCCCCGCTGCACCACTCCGCTCCCCCCCCCCCACCCCGACCAGCCCCCCCCGCCCCCTCACCGTCCCCCTAGTCTGGATTTTCCGAACACCTTCACGGATGCTCTCCCACATTCTACCCTCCGGAAACTTCAGCTCATTGCCAGATGTTGGATACAGTTCGGTTGGTTTTAATTTAACTTTCATAGTCCTAAGGAGGTTAAATGTCTGCAAGAACTATGTACATACATACAGTCATGGATCTCAGCTAGCAATGTGCGTATACACAGGGCTCTGTCTAACACTAGACTGACCCCTAGGTGCAGGTCAGGAATTCCCTTACATCAATGTGTGGACAGTACAGTAACAAACAATACAACCCTCCCTATCTCTGTAACCTCCTCCAGCCCCTACACCCCTCCCTATCTCTGTAACCTCCTCCAGCCCCTACACCCCTCCCTATCTCTGTAACCTCCTCCAGCCCCTACACCCCCTCCCTATCTCTGTAACCTCCTCCAGCCCCTACACCCCTGCCTATCTCTGTAACCTCCTCCAGCCCCTACACCCCTCCCTATCTCTGTAACCTCCGCCAGCCCCTACACCCCTCCCTATCTCTGTAACCTCCTCCATCCCCTACACCCCTCCCTATCTCTGTAACCTCCTCCAGCCCCTACACCCCTCCCTATCTCTGTAAAATCCTCCAGCCCCTACACCCCTCCCTATCTCTGTAACCTCCTCCAGCCCCTACACCCCTGCCTATCTCTGTAACCTCCTCCAGCCGCTACACCACTCCCTATCACTGTAACCTCCTCCAGCCCCTACACACCTCCCTATCTCTGTAACCTCCTCCAGCCCCTACACCCCTCCCTATCTCTGTAACCTCCTCCAGCCCCTACACCCCTCCCTATCTCTGTAACCTCCTCCAGCCGTACACCCCTCCCTATCTCTGTAAATTCCTCCAGTCCCTACACCCCTCCTTATCTCTGTCACCTCCTCCAGCTCCAACACCCCTCCCTATCTCTGTAACCTCCTCCAGCCCATACACTCCTCCATATCTCTGTAACCTCTTCCAGCCCCTACACCCCACCCTATCTCTGTAACCCCTTCCAGCCCTCCCTATCTCTGTAATCTCCTCCAGCCCCTACACACCTCCCTATCTCTGTCACCTCCTCTAGCCCCTACACCCCTCCCTATCTCTGTAACCTCCTCCAGCCCCTACACCCCTCCCTATCTCTGTAACCTCCTCCAGCCCCTACACCCCTCCCTATCTCTGTAACCTCCTCCAGCCCATACACCCCTCCCTATCGGTGTAACATCTCTCCAACACCTACATCCCTCCCTATTTCTGTAACCTTGTCCAGACCATACACCACTCCCTATATCTGAAACCTCCTCCAGACCCTACACCCCTCCCTATCTCTGTAACCTCCTCCAGTCCCTAAACTCCTCCCTAACTCTGTAACCTCCTCCAGCCCCTAAACCACTCCCTATCTCTGTAATCTCCTCCACCTCCTACTCCCCTCCTTATCTCTGTAACCTCCTCCAGCCCCTACAGCCCTCCCTATCACTGTAACCTCCTCCAACCCCTACATCCATCCCTATCTCTGTAACCTCCTCCAATCCCTACACCCCTCCCTATCTCTGTAACCTCCTCCAGCCCCTACACCCCTCCCTATTTCTGTAATCTCCTCCAGCTCCCACACCCCTCCCTATCTCTGTAACTTCGTCCAGCCCCTACACACCCTCCCTGTTACTGTAACCTCCTCCAGCCCCTACACCCCTCCCTATCTCTGTAACGTCCTCCAGTCCCTATACCCCTCACTATCTCTGTGATTCCCTCCAACCCCTACATCATTCCCTATCTCTGTACCTCCTCCAGCCCCTACACCCTCCCTATCTCTGTTACCTCCTCCAGCTCCAACACCCCTCCCCATCTCTCTAACCTCCTCCAGCCCCTACACACCTCCCTATCTCTGTAACCTCCTCCAGCCCCTACACCCCTCCCTATCTCTGTAAACTCCTCCAGCCCCTACACCCCACCCATTCTCTGTAACCTCCTCCAGCCCCTACACCCCTCCCTATCTCTGTAACCTCCTCCAGCCCCTACACCCCTCCCTATCTCTGTAAACTCCTCCAGCCCCTACACCCCACCCATTCTCTGTAACCTCCTCCAGCACCTACACCCCTCCCTATGTCTGTAACCTCCTCCAGCCCTTACACACCTCCCTATCTCTGTAACCTCTCTCCAGCCCCTACACCACTCCCTATCTCTGTAACCTCCACCAGCCCGTACACACCTCCCTATCTCTGTAAACTCCTCCAACCCCTACACCCCTCCCTATCTCTGTAACTGCCTCCAGCTCCTAGACACCTCCCTATCTCTGTGACCTCCTCCAGACCCTACACCCCTCCCTAACTCTGTAACCTCCTCCAGCCCCTAAACCCCACCCTATTCCTGTAACCTCCTCCAGCTCCCACACCCCTCCCTATCTCTGTAACCCCCTCCAGCCCCTACACCCCTACCTATCTCTGTAACCTCCTCCAGCCCCTAAACCCCTCCCTATCTCTGTAAACTCCTCCAGCCCATACACCCCTCCCTATCTCTGTAACATCCTCCAGTTCCAACACCCCTCCCTATTTTGGTAACCTCCTCCACCTCCTACTCCCCTCCTTATCTCTGTAACCCCCTCCAGCCCATACACCCCCCCTATCTCTGTAACCTCCACCAGTCCCTACAAACCTCTTTATCTCTGTAACCTCTTCCAGTCCCTACACCCCTCCCTATCTCTGTAACCCCTTCCAGCCTGTACACCCAACGCTATCTCTGTAACCTCCTCCAGCCCCTACACCACTCCCGATCACTGAAACCTCCACCAACCCCTACAGCCCTCCATAACTCTGTAACCGCCTCCAGCTCCTAGACACCTCCCTATCTTTGTGACCCCCTCCAGCCCCTACACCCCTCTCTAACTCTGTAACCTCCTCCAGCCCCTACACCCCACCCTATTCCTGTAACCTCCTCCAGCTCCCACACCCCTCCCTACCTCTGTAACCCCCTCCAGCCCGTACACCCCTCCCTATCTCTGTAACCTCCTCCAGCCCCAACACTCCTCCCTATCTCGGTAACCTCCTCCACCTCCTACTCCCCTCCTTATCTCTGTAACCTCCTCCAGCCCTTACACCCCTCCCTATCTCTGTAAACTCCTCCAGTCCATACACCCCCCCAACTCTGTAACCTCCCGCCAGCCCCTACACACCTCCCTATCGGTGTAACCTCCCTCCAACACCTACACCACTCCCTATCTCTGTAACCTCCCTCCAACCCCGACATCCCTCCCTATTTCTGTAACCTCCTCCAGACCATACACCCCTCCCTATCTCTGTGACCTCCTCCAGTCACTACACCCCTCCCTATCTCTGTAGCCTCCTCCAGCCCCTACACCCCTCCCTATCTCAGTAACCTCCTCCACCTCCTACTCCCCTCCTTATCTCTGTAACCTCCTCCAGCCCTTACACACCTCCCTATCTCTGTAACCTCCTCCAGCCCCTACACCCCTCCCTATCTCTGTAACATCCTCCAACCCCTACACCCCTCCCTATCTCTGTAACCACCTCCAGCCCCTACATCCCTCCCTATCTCTGTAACCTCCTCCAGCTCCTACACCCCTCCCTATCTCTGTAACCTCCTCCAGCTCCTAGACACCTCCCTATCTCTGTAACCACCTCCAGCCCCTACATCCCTCCCTATCTCTGTAACCTCCTCCAACCCCTACAACCCTCCCTATCTCTGTAACCTCCTCCAGCCTCGACACCCCTCCCTATCTCTGTAACCACCTCCAGCCCCTACACCCCTCCCTATCTCTATAACCTCCTCCAGCCCCTACAACCCTCCCTATCTCTGTAACCTCCTCCAGCCCCTACACCCCTCCCTATCTGTAACCTCCTCCAGCCCCTACACCCCTCACTATCTTTGTAACCTCCTCCAGCCCCTACACCCCCTCCCTATCTGTAACCTCCTCCAGCCCCTACACCCCTCCTTATCTCTGTAACCTCCTTCGACCCCTACACCCCTCCCTATCTCTGTAACCTCCTACAGCCCCTACACCCCTCCCTATCTCTGTAACCTCCTCCAGAACCTACACCCCTCCCTATCTCTGTAACCTCCTCCAGCCCCTACACCCCTCCCTATCTCTGTAACCTCCTCCAGCCCCTACACCCCTCCCTATCTCTGTAACCTCCTCCATCCTCTACACCCCTCCCTATCTCTGTAACCTCCTTCGACCCCTACACCCCTCCCTATCTCTGTAACCTCCTACAGCCCCTACACCCCTCCCTATCTCTGTAACCTCCTCCAGTCCCTACACCCCTCCCTATCTCTGTAACCTCCTCCAGCCCCTACACCCCCTCCCTATCTCTGTAACCTCCTCCAGCCCCTACACCCCTCCCTATCTCTGTAACCTCCTCCAGCCCCTACACCCCTCCCTATCTCTGTAACCTCCTCCAGCCTCTACATCCCTCCCTATTCCTGTAACCTCCTCCAGCCCCAACACCCCTCCCTATCTCTGTAACCTCCTCCAGCCCCTACACCCCTCCCTATCTCTGTAACCTCCTCCAGCCCCTACACCCCTCCCTATCTCTGTAACCTCCTCCAGCCCCTACACCCTCTCCCTATCTGTAACCTCCTCCAGACCCTACACCCCTCCCTATCTCTGTAACCTCCTTCGACCCCTACACCCCTCCCTATCTCTGTAACCTCCTACAGCCCCTACACCCCTCCCTATCTCTGTAACCTCCTCCAGCCCCTACACCCCTCCCTATCTCTGTAACCTCCTCCAGCCCCTACACCCCTCCCTATCTCTGTAACCTCCTACAGCCCCTACACCCCTCCCTATCTCTGTAACCTCCTCCAGAACCTACACCCCTCCCTATCTCTGTAACCTCCTCCAGCCCCTACACCCCTCCCTATCTCTGTAACCTCCTCCAGCCCCTACACCCCTCCCTATCTCTGTAACCTCCTCCAGCCCCTACACCCCTCCCTATCTCTGTAACCTCCTCCAGCCCCTACAACACTCTGAGATCTCAGTGCTCCTCCAATTCCTGCCTCTTGCCCATCCCCCGATTCCCATCGCTCCCCCATTGGCGGCCGTGCCTTCAGCTGCCTGGGGGGGACCCTGAGCTCTGGAATTCCCTCCCTAAACATCTCCACCCTCCTGATTCTCTGACTGTCTCTCTCTCTCTCTCTCTCTCTCTCTCTGCCTCTCTCTCTACCTCTCTCCTTTAAGACGCTCCTTAATACCGAGTTCTTTGACCGAGTGTTTGGGTGCCCATCCCTGATATCTCCTTATGCGGCTCGGGGTCAAAGTTTGCGTGATGAGGCTCTTGGGAGGCGGCCTTGGGAGGTCTAATTAACTGAAAGGTGCCATAAAAGTACAGGTTGTTGTTGTCAATGGAGATCTGCTGGGGTGTAATTACCAGTCGGCATTGCACATAATGACTTGCAGGAGCAAGTAGCTGGGAAATGCCGGCTTCTTGGCAAACAGGGTGTTCATTCCAGAGCCTCAGCTTTAGTCTGCAGGCTCTAATAAGCCAGACTCTGCGTCACATGAGGGCTGCATCAACAGCGGGAGCTGGGGAAAAGCAACCATCTGGAGCCAGTGCTTTCAATTGACGCCTCTCAGTCTCCCAGACACCAGATCGTTGAGCACATTATTGAGGCCTAACTTCGGGTCCACCTGCTAATATCGACCCAGACCCTCCCACCCCCACTCCCGCCCTCCACCCGCTCCTGCCCAGGCTCCCTGCTGGACTGCTGCCCTCCTAGGAGCCGCAGTCGGCCTCAGTGCCTCTGGTTGAGCAAGGGGTTGGATTCCCACTCGATGCTAGCGTCTGAAGGGGCAGGCAGAGTGAGGGCAGGGCCCAGGGTCCTCGGTGACGCCGCTGTGCAAGGCGCAGAGACCGGCCGGGCGCAGTGCTCCACGATAGCCGGAGATTGCGTGTTTTGCAGCTTGGACAAGAATGTTTCGGGGGCAGACTGGAGAGGGAACGAGAGCGGAGGAGGGATTTTTATCCCCACTTATAGCCCGTTCAAGGGCCCTTCAGTTGCGCTTTGACATCTGAGTTAGGAGTGTAGTTCACACCAGCCCATAATGCAGGCCAACACTCCTGGTGTTGTGATATGAAGTGCAAGTACCTTTAAGGAAGCGTATATTAAATTGATGTCAGTCACTCCCACCCTGGCCAGAAATGATGTTTTAGTCCCATGACATGTAGTCAGTCTACACGGAGCAGGAGTAGATGCTTAACCTCCAGGGGAACATTGTCTATATTTGTAGGCCCATCATTAATTGGAGAGCACACACTATTGTTTCACCAAAAATTGTCATGTGATTGGTATGTTTCTGTTCAAGAGAAGAACATAACACCTGGTGCAGGGTATGGAAGGAGTGCCGCACTGTCAGATGGTCAGTACTGAGGGAGCGCCGCACTGTCAGAGATTCAGTACTGAGGGAGCGCCGCACTGTCAGAGGGTCAGTACTGAGGGAGTGCTGCACTGTCAGATGGTCAGTACTGAGGGAGCGCCGCACTGTCAGAGATTCAGTACTGAGGGAGTGCCGCACTGTCAGAGATTCAGTACTGAGGGGGTGCCGCACTGTCAGAGATTCAGTACTGAGGGAGTGCCGCACTGTCAGAGATTCAGTACTGAGGGAGTGCCGCACTGTCAGAGGGTCAGTACTGAGGGAGTGCCGCACTGTCAGAGATTCAGTACTGAGGGAGTGCCACACTGTCAGAGATTCAGTACTGAGGGAGTGCCGCACTGTCAGAGGGTCAGTACTGAGGGAGTGCCGCACTGTCAGAGGGTCAGTACTGAGGGAGTGCAGCACTGTCGGAGGGTCAGTACTGAGGGAGTGCTGCACTGTCGGAGGGTCAGTACTGAGGGAGTGCCGCACTGTCAGAGGGTCAGTACTGAGGGAGTGCCGCACTGTCAGAGATTCAGTACTGAGGGAGTGCCGCACTGTCAGAGATTCAGTACTGAGGGAGTGCCGCACTGTCAGAGATTCAGTACTGAAGGAGTGCCGCACTGTCAGAGATTCAGTACTGAGGGGGTGCCGCACTGTCAGAGATTCAGTACTGAGGGAGTGCCGCACTGTCAGAGGGTCAGTACTGAGGGAGTGCCGCACTGTCAGAGATTCAGTACTGAGGGAGTGCCGCACTGTCAGAGATTCAGTACTGAGGGAGTGCCGCACTGTCAGAGGGTCAGTACTGAGGGAGTGCCGCACTGTCAGAGGGTCAGTAATGAGGGAGTGCCGCACTGTCGGAGGGTCAGTACTGAGGGAGTGCCGCACTGTCAGAGGGTCAGTACTGAGGGAGCGCCGCACTGTCAGAGATTCAGTACTGAGGGAGTGCCGCACTGTCAGAGGGTCAGTACTGAGGGAGCGCCACACTGTCAGAGGGTCAGTACTGAGGGAGCGCCGCACTGTCGGAGGGTCAGTACTGAGGGAGCGCCGCACTGTCGGAGGGTCAGTACTGAGGGAGCGCCGCACTGTCGGAGGGTCAGTACTGAGGGAGCGCCGCACTGTCGGAGGGTCAGTACTGAGGGAGCGCCGCACTGTCGGAGGGTCAGTACTGAGGGAGCGCCGCACTGTCAGAGGGTCAGTACTGAGGGAGCGCCGCACTGTCGGAGGGTCAGTACTGAGGGAGTGCCGCACTGTCGGAGGGTCAGTACTGAGGGAGCGCCGCACTGTTGGAGGGTCAGTACTGAGGGAGTGCCGCACTGTCGGAGGGTCAGTACTGAGGGAGTGCCGCACTGTCGGAGGGTCAGTACTGAGGGAGCACTGAACATACGAATTTGAGCAGGTGTAGGCCACTCGGCCCCTGGAGCCTGCTCCGCCATTCAATAAGATCATGGCTGATCTGAATGTAACCTCAGCCCCACATTCCCACTTGATAACGTTTGACCCACCCCCCTTGTTAATCAATAACCAATCTCGCTCGGCCTTAAAAATGTTCAAAGACTCTGCTTCCACCACCTTTTCAGGAAGCGAGTTCCAAAGTCTCACGACCCTCTGAGAGAATAAATCTCTCCTCATCTCTGTTTTAAATGGGCGCACCCTTAGTTTAAACAGTGACCCCCCCTAGTTCGAGATTCTCCCACTAGAGGAAACACCCTCTCCACACCCCCCCTGTCAATACCCCTCAGGGTCTTATATGTTTCAATCAAATCACCTCTCACTCTTCTAAACTCCAGCGGATACAAACCTAGTCTGTCCGACCTTTCCTCATAAGACAACCCGCCCATTCCTGGTATTAGTCTGGTAAACCTTCTCTGAACGGCTTCCAACTCAGTTACATCCTTCCTTAGATAAGGGAACCATTACTTCACACGGTAGTTCAGAGACGTTTTACAAGATGAATACCTGGAATGATACAATTGGAGCAACCCGGTGGTTTGGTCATACTTTTCACATATGTTGCAGCTATGGGAGCAGTGGGTCTTGTTATTACAGCGCACAGCCCCCAGTGACTTGTACCAAAATTTTGGGGCTCGGGTCGGGATATTTTGGAACAAAAGACAACGACGATTTGGGGGCTGATTTAGTAAGTAATAAAACCCAAAAAGGGAACACCTGCGGAGAGGGACACAGTTAACGTTTCCAGTCCGTATGACCCTTCGAACTAAGGTAAAATAGAAGAGAGGTGAAATATAAACTGGTTTAAGGAGGGCTGGGACAGGTAGAGCTGGATAGAGGACCAGTGAGAGGTGGAGATAACCAAAAGATGTCACAGACAAAAGGACAAAGAGGTGTTGAAGGTGGTGATATTATCTAAGGAATGTGCTCATTAAGTGTAGAAAGCAGGACGAGCAAATTACAGATAGTCCTAGTGGGGGTGGGGGTGGGGTGAAGGTACAGATAGCCCTAGTGGGGGTGGGGTGAAGGTACAGATAGCCCTAGTGGGGGTGGGGGTGGGGTGAAGGTACAGATAGCCCTAGTGGGGGTGGGGTGAAGGTACAGATAGCCCTAGTGGGGGTGGGGTGGGGTGAAGGTACAGATAGCCCTAGTGGGGGTGGGGTGAAGGTACAGATAGCCCTAGTGGGGGTGGGGTGGGGTGAAGGTACAGATAGCCCTAGTGGGGGTGGGGTGGGCTGAAGGTACAGATAGCCCTAGTGGGGGTGGGGTGAAGGTACAGATAGCCCTAGTGGGGGTGGGGGTGGGGTGAAGGTACAGATAGCCCTAGTGGGGGTGGGGTGGGGTGAAGGTACAGATAGCCCTAGTGGGGGTGGGGTGGGGGTGAAGGTACAGATAGCCCTAGTGGGGGTGGGGTGAAGGTACAGATAGCCCTAGTGGGGGTGGGGGTGGGGTGAAGGTACAGATAGACCTAGTGGGGGTGGGGTGAAGGTACAGATAGCCCTAGTGGGGGTGGGGTGAAGGTACAGATAGTCCTAGTGGGGGTGGGGTGGGGGTGAAGGTACAGATAGCCCTAGTGGGGGTGGGGGGAAGGTACAGATAGCCCTAGTGGGGGTGGGTGTGGGGTGAAGGTACAGATAGCCCTAGTGGGGGTGGGGTGGGGGGGGAAGGTACAGATAGCCCTAGTGGGGGTGGGGTGGGGTGAAGGTACAGATAGTCCTAGTGGGGGTGGGGATGGGGTGAAGGTACAGATAGCCCTAGTGGGGGTGGGGTGGGGTGAAGGTACAGATAGCCCTAGTGGGGGTGGGGTGGGGTGAAGGTACAGATTGCCCTAGTGGGGGTGGGGTGAAGGTACAGATAGACCTAGTGGGGGTGGGGTGAAGGTACAGATAGCCCTAGTGGGGGTGGGGTGAAGGTACAGATAGCCCTAGTGGGGGTGGGGTGGGGTGAAGGTACAGATAGCCCTAGTGGGGGTGGGGTGAAGGTACAGATAGCCCTAGTGGGGATGGGGTGAAGGTACAGATAGCCCTAGTGGGGGTGGGGTGAAGGTACAGATAGCCCTAGTGGGGGTGGTGGGAAGGAACAGATAGCCCTAGTGGGGGTGGGGTGGGGGGAAGGGATCGAAATAGGCTAAAAGGTGGAGATAAAACAATGGTTGGAAATACACTCATTATTTTTAATCTACCTTTTAGCCTATTTCAATCCCTTCCCTTCCCCCCACCCCCACTAGGTCTATCTGTACCTTCACCCCACCCCCACTAGGGCTATCTGTACCTACACCCCACCCCCACTAGGGCTATCTGTACCTTCACCCCACCCCACCCCCACTAGGGCTATCTGTACCTTCACCCCACCCCACCCCCACTAGGGCTATCTGTACCTTCCCCCCACCCCACCCCCACTAGGGTTTATCTGTACCTTCACCCCACCCCACCCCCACTAGGGCTATCTGTACCTTCCCCCCACCCCCACTAGGTCTATCTGTACCTTCCCCCCACCCCCACTAGGGCTATCTGTACCTTCACCCCATCCCCACTAGGGCTATCTGTACCTTCACCCCACCCCACCCCCACTAGGGCTATCTGTACCTTCACCCCACCCCCACTAGGGCTTTCTGTACCTTCACCCCACCCCCACCCCCACTAGGGCTATCTGTACCTTGACCCCACCCCCACTAGGGCTATCTGTACCTTCACCCCACCCCACCCCCCACTAGGTCTATCTGTCCCTTCACCCCACCCCAACCCCCACTAGGTCTATCTGTACCTTCACCCCACCCCCACCCCCACTAGGGCTATCTGTACCTTCACCCCACCCCCACTAGGGCTATCTGTACCTTCACCCCACCCCCACCCCCACTAGGACTATCTGTACCTTGCTCGTCCTGCTTTCTACCCTTAATTAGATAATATCACCACCTTCAACACCTCTTTGTCCTTTTGTCTGTGACATCTTTTGGTTATCTCCACCTATCACTGGCCCTCTGTCCAGCTCTACCTGTCCCAGCCCCACTTAAACCAGCTTATATGTCACCTCTCTTCTATTTTTCCTTCATTCTGTTGAAGAGTCATACAGACTCGAAACGTTAACTGTGTCCCTCTCCGCAGATGCTGCCAGACCTGCTGAGTTTTTCCAGCTATTTTTGATTTTGTTTTGGATTTCCAGCACCCGCAGTTTTTTGCTTTTATCTAAAAAGGGAACCCGTAGGTTTTGTACTGTCAAAAGTAGGATGGCAGTGGAAACTGACAAAGCTTCCCTGCAAGAGGAAGAGGTGTCCCTGAGGACTTTACTCAGGATCCCAAAAGCCAGGTTCACCGAATCGGCAAAGTAAATTAACAGCAGGATTCCCCAGCCAAACCGAGGAAAGCAGAGATCGTCGAAGAGGTGGCACAGCATTTGAAATTGGACGGACCACCCGAGAGACCGAGTTCCCCAAGGGGCGGTTCGTCGGAATGCGCTCAAGATCTGTTGCAAATAAAAAAATAGATTGGAACCAGAGGCAGCGGGGAAGGAAAGAGAAAGGGCATTCCGAAGGGAACAGGCAGAGAGGCAGGGAGAGAGAGAGAGAGAGGGAGGACAAGGAACGGAAATGCCAAACCGTGATCTCCAGAGGGAGTTAGAAATGGGGAGGTTAGACAGGTCGGAAAGAGAAAAAGCGAGAGAGACAGAAAATTCTCGCTGGCGGTGAAAAAAGAGACACCCAGGAGGTGAGGCAGGGCTTACGTCCAGATCCGAGCCCCAGAGGGGAGATGTTTAAATTTGTACAAACTCTTCCAAAGTGTGAGGAACGGGATGTTGAAACGTTCTTTATTTCATTTGAGGAGATAAATAACCAGACGAACGGGCCAGGAGGCAAAGTGGACATTGCCCACGTGGGGCACATTGACAGGTAGAGCACAGGAAAATTATGCTTCACCGTCAGAGGAGCTCCCGAGGGATTATGATGTGGTGCAAAAGACCATTTTGAGCACTTCTGAATTAGCCCCAAAAGTTTCAACGTGTAAGGAAACAGCCCGGGCAAGCTCACATTGAATTTAAAAGGATTAAGCAAAATAGTTTTGATAGGTGGATATGAGCATTAGGTGCTGACGTTCTCAGAGAGATCATTCTCTTGGAAGAGCTTAAAAACTCCCTTACCTTCTGTAACAAGGACCCACATTGAAAACCAAAGGCTTGCAGCTGCTGGACAGGCTGCTGTAACGGCTGACGGTTATGAGCTGATCCGTAGAACTGAACCCTTTTTGTCCATCACCCCCATAAGTTTGAAAAGGGCAGAAAGTGGGAGAGTGAAAGGAAGGTGAGTAGCCAGGGTAAAGGACGGAGAGCTGGGAATGCCTTGAGAGCTGCTCCCCAGATCAGGAAGGAAGGTACTGAGGGTGGTGGTGAAACTCAAATGCCTGAGTGTTTCCATTGTGATAAAGTGGGACACGTTCGTTCAGGATGCTGGAAGTTACGAGGGAAGCCCACAGGACTGATTGGCGTTTGTGAGAGTGAGTCTGAAAAGGGAACTCAAAAGGAAAACACCACGGATCAAATTGTAGCTTTAACTACAAATAAGAGTCTGGAGGTAAACACTGCTGTGAATGTAGGTGAAGTGGATAAGGCAGAGGAGAGATATAAAACGTTTTTGTCTAAAGGAGAGATAACCCCCCTTTCATCCAATGATGCAGCTAAACCCATAACTATATTAAGGGACACAGGAGCTACTCAAACTCTTTTGCTAGAGTAGGACCTAGTTTTCCCTCCAGAGAGTTCAATGAAAGCTAAAGTATTGGTAAACAGGACAGTGGAGAGTATATCCCGGTTCCATTGTACAAAGTGCAATTGGAGTGTGATTTGGTGCCTGGATCGGCTGTTGTAGGAGTGGTTGAGAAATTACCCGTGGATGGAGTTGATTTGTTCCTGATTTTGCAGGAGTGAAGATTGTAGCTTCACCCATAATTATGGAAAGTGCCAGAGAGGCTAAAGAGACGGAGAAGTTACAAGAACAATTCCCGGTTTTTCTCCATCGTGTGTGGTAACCAGCGCAATGGCTAAACAAAGTCCACCACCAGAGGTCCAAGTAACACCATGAGCAGCTGCTAGGGTAGTCGAAACCTTCTTTAAGGATGAGGATAATTCAAAGGAAGTGTTTGGCAGGCCTTCATTAATTGAGGCTCTGAAAGTGGATCCGGGGTTATACAAGTTAGTACAGTCAGCTCACACTGAAGCCGAGGCAGGAGGAGTTCTGGAGTACTGTTACCTTAAAAACGGAGTTCTGATGAGGAAGTGGAGACACCCTCATAAACCTACGGATGAGGAGTGGACGGTTGTTCATCAGATAGTGGTACCACCCAAATATCATAAGGAGATACTGTGAGTAGCACATGAAATCCCTATGGCAGGACATGTAGGAATATGGAAAACCAAAGCATCGACAAACAGGCATTTAACTTGGCCAAGACTTCATAAAGGCACAGTGCAATTTTGAAAGACATGCTACACATGTCAGGTAGTAGGTAAACCCCAACATGTAATCACACCAGCACCTTTAATACCCATAGCAGTTTTTGAGGAATCATTTAGTCGGGTATTAGTTGATAGTATAGGACCATTACCCAAAGTGAAAGCAAGACATCAGTATATCCTTACAATCATGGATATGACAACCTGATTTCCAGAAGCTATTCCTTTAAAGACAATTACAGCTAAGGTGGGAGTGGAAAAGTTAACTCAGCTTTTCAATTGTTATGGCTGACCGATTGAAATACAATCTGACCAAGTTCGAACTTCATGTTTAAAAATTTCCAGGACATAATCAGCAGTTTGGGTATCAAACAGCTAACATCTACCGCCTAACGCCCACAGACACAGGGAGCTTCAGAGAGATGCCACCAGACTCTCAAAACCATGGCTAAGACCTATTGTCATGAACACCCAAAGGATTGGGACAAAGATTAGATTTCTTACTAGTTGCTACCAGAGATTGTCTAAATGAATCTACTGGACTTAGTCCATTTGATTTGATCTCTGGTCATGAAATAAGAGGTCCATTAAAAGTGATTATGGAAAAGTCTCTAAAGCAGAAGGGCGAATCCTCCATGTTGGATTACGTGCCCATGTTTCTAGAAAGACTCGCAGGAGCATGTGAAGTAGCACAAGGACACATAAAAACTTCCCAAGTAAAATTGAAAGAACGGGCAGGCAAACATACTCCAACTAGAACGTCCCAAGCAGGAGGTGAAGTATTGGTATTATTACCTTTGTAGGGTGGAAACCTGCATGTGAAATTCAGTGGCCCCAAGAGACGGTAGGAGAGTTAGCAAAGTGACTTGCCTGATAGACACTCCTGAGTGTAGGAAGGAGAAATGGTTATCTCACCGATATATGTTGAAGCAATATCATCACAGAGAAGGTGATAAGGCAGAGCAAGCGTGCCAGGTGGTAGGAGTAGTGGAGGATGACAGTAAGAGTAAGGGAGAAGGAGAAGTAAACAGTACCCAAAGTGAACCATCTACCATTCGACTAGACAATATCACAATACTGGGACAATTAGACACTGTGTTCTCATATTAAGACCAAGGCAGATTTAATAAGGTTACTCAGGAAAGCTAAGGGAATTTGTAAGGATACACCTGGGTGTACTACGTTAGCTAAACATGATGTGGACGCAGGAGACTCAGCACTAATAAAACAACATCATTATCAGTTGAGCCCAGAACAGTGAGCTCAGTTAGAGACAGAGGTCCAATATACGCTGGCCAATCAATTGATCGAGCCGAGACAAGGCAGCTGGAGTTCACAGGTAGTGTTGGTTCCTAAGCCAGGTGGATCCACTAGATTTTTTATAGACTGCAGGAAAGTAGTTGTAGTACCGAGGACAAATTCCTGGCATCGATAGCCTGGGCAGTGCCTTATTCCTTTCTAAAATGGATCTATTAAAGGGGTGCTGGTAAGTGCCATGAACATCAAGGGCTAAAGAAATGTCTGCCTTTGTTACACAAAGTGGGTTGTATCAATATCTAGTTGCACCAGCTTATATTTCAACTCTTTCTTGGACTCGAAATCAAGTTCTGTCGAAGGGTCATGAGGACTCGAAACGTCAACTCTTTACTTCTCCGCCGATGCTGCCAGACCTGCTGAGTTTTTCCAGGTAATTCTGTTTTTTGTTTTGGATTTCCAGCATCCGCAGTTTTCTTTGTTTTTATCTAGTTGCACTGTTTGGGTTTAAAAACGCCCCAGCTACATTCCAGAGACTTACGAATCAAGTCACAGCTGAAGCACTTAACTGTGTGGTGTATTTAGACTATGTTGCAATATATAATGACACACAGGAAGAACATGTAAAGCAATTAGAGGACCTGTTTATGCAATTGCAGTTGGCTGGCTTAGTCATAAACCTGGCCAAAAGCAGATTTGCAAAAGCAAGGGTACCTTACCTGGGTCCCATCGTGGGACAAGGGCTGGTGTTGCTAAGAGCAGCAAAACTAAACAATCTGATAGAATTCCCCATCCCTAGAACTGAACGAGAAATCATGAGGTTTCCGGGAATATGTGGGTTTTATCGGACGTTTGTGCCTCACTTCAGCACAACAGCTGTACCTCTCTCCAATTTGTTAAGAAAACAGACAAAAGTGTTATAATCAGATGAATTCCAAGCAGCCTTCGAAAAGCTGAAGACTGTCTTAATAAATGAACCGGTGTTGGCCACCCCTGACTTTACTGGACCTTTTAAAGTGGCCATTGGTGCTAGTGACTTGGGGGTAGGTGTAGTCCTATTACACGATGATAAGTTAGGGGTAGAGAAGCTGGTGGGGTGGTTTTCCAAGAAACTAGATCAATATCAGAGGAAGTGCTCTGCAGTGGAAATAGAAACTCTCACATTGTTGAAGTTTATATCCGACATGATAACAAAGAAACACTAATCTACACTGACCATGATCTGCCAGAAAAGCTTAACATTTGAAACGCTAGACTGTTTAGATAGAGTCTATTGTTTCAACCATCCAAGGTAAAGGTTCACGTTACCAGTTAAGATAATGTGATTGTGGATGGATTGTCCTGGGTGTAAATTACTGAAATAAATATAAGGGGGGAAGGAGGATTGAATGAATATAAGTCTTGTGTTCTGTTCTCCAAGATAGGGTCTCTCCAGTGCCCTGTACAAGTGAAGCATAACCTCTCTACTTTTATAATCAATTCCCCTCACAATTAGCGATAACTCACCTTGCCCCTAGCCAAGCTGTTCCAGTACAGCTACAACACTGGCATCTACCCAGCTATGTGGAAAATTGCCCAGGTATGTCCTGCACACAAAAAGCAGGGCAAATCCAACCCGGCAAATTACTGCCCCATCAGCCTACTCTCCATCATCAGTAAAGTCCTGGAAGGGGTGATCAACAGTGCTATCAAGCAGCACTTGCTTAGCAATAACCTGCTCACTGACACCCAGTTTGGGTTCCGCCAGGGCCACTCAGCTCCTGACCCCATTACAGCCTTGGTTCAAACATGGACAAAAGAGCTGAACTCCCGAGGTGAGGTGAGAGTGACTGCCCTTGACATCGAGGCAGCATTTGACCGAGTGTGGCATCAAGGAGCCCCAGCAAAACTGGAGTCACTGGGAATCAGGGGGAAATCTCTCCGCTGGTTAGGGTCATACCCAGCACAAAGGAAGATGGTTGTGGTTGTTGGAGGTCAGTCATCTCAGCTCCAGGACATCACTGCAGGAGTTCCTCAGGGTAGTGTCCTCGGCCCAACCATCTTCAGCTGCTTCATCAATGACCTTCCTTCCATCATAGGTCAGAAGTGGGGGTGTTCGCTGATGATTGCACAATGTTCAGCACCATTCGCAACTCCTCAGATACTGAAGCAGTCCATGTCCAAATGCAGCAAGACCCGGACAATATCCAGGCTTGGGCTGACAAGTGGCAAGTAACATTCACACCACACAAGTGTCAGGCAATGACTATCTCCAACAAGAGAGAATCTAATCATCGCCACTTGATGTTCAATGGCATCACCATCACTGAATCCCCCACTATCAACATCCTGGGGGTTACCATTGACCAGAAACTGAACTGGACCAGCCACATAAATACTGTGGCTACAAGAGCAGG
>JANJGN010001957.1:0-96366 GCA_026770705.1 Isurus oxyrinchus
TAAGTCTGCTGTCTACTGAAACTGAAGCTGGTGAAAAGCCATTTGGAATTCTATTGTCCAGGGCATTGTGTTAATTGGCTAGTTCCGTTTAAAAACCCAAAATCTATTTTTGGACTGTTGCCTTAAAGGGGGTATAACTGGGAGTCAGGTTAATTAGGAGTTTTAGGAATTATTATAGTAGTAATTGTAGTCTTATGAATGTGCTTGACATCTCTTATTTGTTCATAAATATTTTAATTAAATTTTTAAAATCTCAGTCTTGGTGGACTTATTACTTCTCAATTCAGCGCACATATCTCAAAATAATACCAATTGCAAGACTGTTGTGAAAGCGCGACCAAGTTTCCCTGGTGGATTTGCTCTACCTGGCACACATTACCTGCTGCATCATAACAGATCCATTCAAGGGGAAGCTAGACAAGCACTTCAGGGACAAGGGAATAGAGGGTTACGATTCTGCAATAAGAGCATTTAAGGAGTAGGCCACTCGGCCCCCTCGAGCCTGCCCCCGCCATTCAACTAGATTACGGCTGATCTCTACCTCAACACCATTTTCCTGCAACACCCCCAAATCACTTGATATCTTTAATATCTAGAAATCTATCGATTTCGTTGTTGAACAAACTCAATGACTGAGCCTCCACAGGGGTAGGGAATTCCAAAGATTCATTATCCTATGAGTGAAGAAACTTCTCCTCATTTGAGTCCTAAATGGCCTACCTCACATTCTGACCCCTGGTTCTAGACACACCCTCAGCCAGGGGAAGCATCCTTCCTACATCCACCCTGTTGAGCCCTGAATGAATTTTGTACACTTTGGTGAGATCACGCCTCGTTCTTCTAAACTCTGGAGAAGATGGGCTCAGTTTTCTAACATGTTTGAGAAAAGATGAGAGGAGGCTCGAGTGGGGCATAAACTCCAGCATGGACTGATTGGGCTGAATTTCTGTGCTGTATGTACCACGTAGTCTCTCACATTTGGCTGCAATGTAGCGACCAGCTCGGGGTTTGCAAGGCCTAGCCCAGAGTCAGCTGTTCAGAAAAGGAGAAAAACTGAACGGGTAAATCTTTAGGTCCTTCACAATCCGATCGGAGACCCAGCGCTGCCAACTGCCCGGAGCTATGGCGCTCCACTCAACGTACGAGGAATCTGAAAGCTTAAATATGCACACTGCTCAAGCATGGAAGATGTCCACGGTGATCAATGCAGCAGCTTCATTGCACTGAGCAAATTAGTCTGATATGCCCCATTCCTTCGTCCATTTTTAACCATTAGCAGACACCATGTGGTCACATAAAGTGAATTAAAGCATGGGTCACCGCACACCGTGCAACGCTCGGATCTTTGACAGCAGAGGCGCCTTCATGCTCTTGAGAGGCTTGAGCACAAAAATCCGGGCTGGTACTCTCAGTGCAGGACTGAGGGAGCACTGCACCTTTTGGATGAGACGTTAAACTGAGGCCCCGTCTGCCCTCTCAGGTGGATGCAAAAGATCAAAAGGCTCTATAATCGAGGTGGGGGGGGGGGGGGGGGGGGTTCTCGCCAGTGCCCTGGAACAATATTTATCCCTCAACCAACATCATTATCTGGTTATTATCACCTTGCTGTCTAGAGGAGCTTACCGTGTGCTGCAGTTCCTACAGTGATTACATTTCAGAAAGTATTTCATTGGCTGGAAAGTGCATTGGGAAGTCCTGACGTGGTGAAAGGCACCACAGAAATGGGAGTGTCTCTCTTTTTTTTAATACTACCCTTCCCAAGAATTTTTCTTTCAAAATAAAATAGCCAGCTGGTAGGTTCCCCACCCTCAGAGCTTGGGACCACAGAAACGGAAGCACAGAGAGCATTCCACCGGCACTAAGATTGCAATCAAGCACAACAGTGCACATCTGACAGACTCAAACAAATGCGCTGGGGGGCATTTTTAACATTATTTTAGATTCATCCTTCCAAACCTGAGGAGAAGTTTAAGCAATGGAATACTAGGTTGAAGCAAATTGACAAATGAACAGTGCAGTAGCTAAATGTAATTATTCCTGTAGAAAATAAGTTGTATTCATACAGCAGAGCTCTCTTTGTGTGAAGAAATGCTTCCTGACATCACTCAACAGCTTGGCTCTAATTTGAAAGTTCTGCCCCCTTGTTCTGGACTTCCCCCCCCTCCCCCAAGGCAAAATAGTTTCTCACTAATGACCCCATCAAATCCTTTAATTACCTTAAACACCAAATTTAGATCATCTCTAAATCTTCTATACTCGGGGGCAATACAAAACTAGTCTGTGCAACTTGTCCTCAACATTTCAGTCACGGGGATCATTCTGGTGAATCTTCCCTGCACCCTCTGCAAGGCTAACATATCCTTCCTGAGGTGCGGAGCCCAGGACTGAACAGTTACTCCAGATGGGGTCTAACTAAGGCTTTATATAACTAATGTCACTCCCTCCGCTTTATATTCCAGCCCCCTTTGAGATAAAGGCGAACATTCACAGAACCTTTACAGTGCAGGAGGAGGCCATTTGGCCCATTAAATCTGCACTGGCTCGCTGAAAGAGCATTCTACCGAATCCCACTCCCTTGTCTTCTCCCCCGTAACCTTGCACATTTTCTCTTTTCAGATAACAACCCAATTCCCTTCAGAATACCTCGATCGAATCTGCCTCAACCCACCCTTTCAGGAAGTTTGTTCCAGACTCCAATAACCCTCTGGGTAAAAAATGTTTTCCTCACATCACTTCTAATGCCTTTGCCCATTATTTGAATCTGTGCCCTCTAGTTCTTGATGTACTCATGAGTGGAAACAGTTTCTCACTGTTTATCCTGTCCATACCCCTCAGGATCTTGAATACCTCTATCAAATCTCCTCTCAGCCTTCTTTTCTCCAAGGATAACAGTCCCAGCCTCTCCAATCTATCCTCATAGCTACAGTTCTTTATCCCGGGAATAACTCTTGTGAATCTCCTCTGTACTCTCTCCAATGCCTTCGAATCCTTCCTCAATTATGGTGCCAGAACTGGGCGCAGTACTCCAGATGAGGCCTAACTAGTGTCTTAAACAAGTTCAACATAACCTCCTTACACTTGTACACAATGCCCCCATTAATAAAACCTAGGATACCTTATGCTTTATTAGCTGCTCTCTCCACATGCCTTGCCACCTCCAATGACTTATGTACATATACACTGAGGTCCCTCCGTTCCTGCAACTCCTTTAGAGTTTCTCCCTTTGATACTGTCTCTCCAAATTCTTCCTGCCAAAATTAATTATCTCACACTTCTCTGCATTGAACTTTATCTGCCACTTGTCTGCCCAATCCACCAACACGCCAATGTCCTTTTAAAGTTCAAGGCTATCCTAATCACAACGTTTCCAATCTTCGTATCACCTGCAAATGTTGACATCATGCCCTGCACACCACAGTCTAGGTCATTAATAGACATTAAGAAGGGCAAGGGTCCCAACACTGACTCCTGGGGAACTCCACTACAGACCGTCCTCTACTTTCTGTTTCCTGTCACTCAGCCAAAATCTTATCCAAGTGCCTACTTTCCCTTTTATTCCATGAGCTAGAATTTTGCTCACAAGCCTATTGTGTGGCACTGTATCAAATGCCTTTTGAAAATCCATATACACATCAACAGCATTGCCCTAATCAACCTCCTGTTACCCTCCTCAAAAAACTCCGGCAAGTTAGTTAAACATGGTTTTCCCTTAATGGATCCATGCCGGCTTTCCTTAATTATCCCACACCTGTCTAAGTGACTATTGATTTTGCCCTGAACTATAGTTTCCAGAAGCTCCCCTACCACTGAAGTCAAACTGACTGGTAGTTGCCAGCATTATCCTTGCGATTGTTACACCCTTGTTCAAAAAAGGGGTGCATTTCTCCAGCACCTCCCCTGTGTGTAAGGAAGACTGGAAGATTATCACCCGTGCCTCTGAAATTTCCACCTGCACCTCTCTCGGATGCATCTCATCCGGTCCTGGTACTTCATCAATTTTAAGCAAAGAAAGCCTTTCCAACAGCTCCTCCTTCTCAATTGTAAATTCCTCAAGTGTACCGGTTACCTCCTTTCTCACCTCAGCCTGGATAGACAGATGCAAAGTACGTGTTTAACACCTCCGCTACTTCTCCTGCCTCCACATGTGAGTCTCCTCTTTAATCCCTCATTGGCCCCACCCTTTTTTTTAAACCACCCTGGTATTTATAGAATACTTATAAAAGGGAATCCCAAAGTCTTCTATGTTAGTTGCTGGTCTCTCTTCATGTTCCCAACTTGCTTTTCTGAGTAGCTCTTCACTTCCCCTCTGGTCCTTCTATGTTCAGCTTGATTCTCCATTGTATTTTCTACCTGACATATGCGTACTTCTTCCTTTGCATCCTCACTGCTATCCCTCTCATCATCCAGGGCACTTTGGATTTATTTGCCCTACCTTTCCCCTTCAAGGGAACATACCTTGACATTGCTCTCTTTGAAGGTAGCCCACTGTTCAGCCGCAATCTTTCCTCCAACATTTAATCCCAACTCACTCAACTCAGACACATTCTCATCCCACTGAAGTTAGCTTTTCACCAATTAATTATCCCTACTGTGGATTGCTCCTTGTCCTTCTCCATGGCCAACCCAGGCTTTATGATACAACGGTCACTGTCCCCTAAATGCTCTCCCACTGTTATTTAATCCACTTGGGCCAACTCATTCCCCAAAACCAGGTCCAACAGCGCCTGCCCTCTCGTTAGACATACTGCTGCAGAAAATTATCTTGAACACACTCCTCGCCCTTCATGTCCCTTTGCACTATTCCTATCCCAGTCCATATCTGGATAATTGAAGTCCCCCATTATAATTGTACTATAATTCTATAATTTAATCAAGGCACAAGTCAGGAATGTGATGGAATACTCCCATATTGCCTGGATGAGTGCAGCTCCTACAACACTGAAGAAGCTGGACACCGTCCAGGACAAAGCAGTTTGCTTGATTGGCACCTCATCCACAAACATTCACTCCCCTCCACCATTGACGAACGGGACCAAAGCTGTACACAATACTCCTTGCGAGAGATCACCAAGACTCTAAATAACTGCAGCAAGACATCCTTATTCCTGTACTCACATTCCCTCACGATGGTGGCTAGCATACCATTTACCTTCCTAACTGCTTGCTGCACCCTGTGTGCTAACTTTTAGTGACTCACGAACAAGGACATCCAGGTCCCTATGGACACCCGCACTTCCCAACCTCTCACCATTTAAGAAATATTTTTTCTGTTTTTTTTCTACCAAAGTGAATAACTTCACACTGATTCACATTATATTCCATCTGCCATGCTCTAGCCCATTCACTTAGCCTGTCCAAATCCTCTGAAACCTCCTTGCAGCCTCCTCACGACTTACATTCCCACCCAGTTAGATGTCATCAGCAAAATTGGAAATATTACCAATTGGTCCCCACATCCAAATAATTTATATAGATTGTGAACAGCTGTGGATCTAGTACTGATCCTTGTAAGTATCCCAATAGCGACAGCCTGCCAGCCTGAGAATGATCTGCATTCGCACTGCCATAGTTTTGCCCACTCACTAATTGAAAGGCTTCAAGTCTTCTGATAACACAGTTGGAAGCAGGGAACAAGCAGGTTGGGTACCTGAGCCAGGTTAACAGTGTCTCACCTCTCTGCAGGGTGGAATATAGCCGGTGTATGCCAGAACAAAGTTACAGAACTGATTGAAGTCTTCCACTGTGCGTTTAGGCTTCTCAGCTGGCTGCAAAGTCACACAAAGGTTAGACAGGAACAAACAGGGCGAATACTGAAAATCCAACAGCGTTGTGAGTTCACCACAGGCACAGTAACTGTCCAGGACAGTCACAGACAGGGATTCAGATCAGCTAATCAACACAGTGAGATTCCTTCATTGTATGCACCTGACAATTCACACAAACCAAACTCCACAGCCTTAAGACTTTTGTTTTTATTCACCCTTGGGATATGGGTGTCGCTGGCAAGGCCAGCATCTGTTGCGCGCCCCGAAATGCCCTTGCGGAGTGGTTTACAAGGCCATTTCAGAGGGCAGTTAAGAGTCAACCACATTGCTGAGGATCTGAAGTCACATGTAGGCCAGGCTGGGTAAGGAGGGAAGATTTGTTTCCCCCCCCAAAAGGGAAATAGTGAAGCAAACGGGCTTTTCACGAAAAACCCAGAGTTTCACAGTCACCGTTACTGAGACTAGCTTTTAATTCCAGAGTTACTGAATAATTGAGTTTAAATCCTCGCTGTTACTGTGGTGGGATTTGAACTCGAGCCTGTGGAGCATAATTCAGGCCTCTGGATTGCTAACTGATAACATTACCACTGCACTACCCCCGAATGATCCAAAGTAGAAAGTGCACAAATGCTCATTGCTACTTGGCTGCCCCCAGGACCATCAGAATGTCTGTCCTGGCAGCTCACTCACTGTATGCCCTGCTCCTGGGACAGGCAGGTCTGGGGTAATGACATTAGGACCCAGTTAGGCACATTTAATGCACCTGGATTCAGATTTGAATGGTCTTTTTACAGTCTCACTTAGAACAGCCGGCTATTAGAAAGTGAACCCGAGTGACATGGTTCACACAGCACCCAGAGCTACGGGAGAAACTGTGACACCTAGTACAGCCAGCACTCACCTGGGAATCCACCCCAACAGTCTGCAGTGGATCTGAAAGAGATGGAGAGAATAGTTAGACTGTCGGAAGGCTTGTGCTAGCCTCATGGGCTGTCAGGCACATCCATCAAAGCTTTTGTAAACACTGGCTCCCCTTACAAATCAACCTCATTCCCTGGCAGACCATTCCAATACAGCCTCCACTTCACCTCTCAACCCCATAGCACACCCTGCTTCAATCCCCATCCCCCCTGCCATCAGCCTTCTCTCACTAACCTCAACCCCAGACACACATCTCTCTCTCTCTTTATCCCTTCACCCATCACACACCCTTCTTTTTCTATCTCTCCCCACGCCAGCCGCAAGTAGCGTCTCTCTCTTGGCCCCCTCCCTCCACATCATCTGCTCTTTCCTTCTCACTCTCCCTCACCCCCACACCCCTGCTGTGAGTCATGGCTCAGTGGACAGCATGCTCAGCTCTGAATCACAAAGTTCTGGGGCCAAGTCATATTCCAGGGTTTGGGAACAAAAATCAAGTCTAACACACCACTGCCAGTACTGAAGGAGTAGTGCGCTGTCAGAGGGTCAGTACTGAGGGAGCGCTGTACTGTAGGAGAATCAGTACTGAGGGAGTACCACACTGTCAGAGGGAGTACTGAGGGAGAGTCGTACTGTCGGAGGGTCAGTACTGAGGGAGCACTGTATTGTCGGAGGGTCAGTACTGAGGGAGCGCCGTACTGTTGGAGGGTCAAAACTGAGGGAGCGCCACACTGTCGGAGGATCAGTACTGAGAGAGCGCCGCACTGTCGGAGGGTCAGTACTGAGGGAGCGCCGCACTGTCGGAGGGTCATTACTGAGGGAGCGCTGTACTGTAGGAGGGTCAGTACTGAGGGAGTGCTGTACTGTAGGAGGGTCAGTACTGAGGGAGCGCCACACTGTCAGAGGGTCAGTACTGAGGGAGAACCGTACTGTCAGAGGGTCAGTACTGAGGGAGCGCTGTACTATTGGAGGGTCAGTACTGAGGGAGCGCTGTACTGTAGGAGGGTCAGTACTGAGGGAGCGCTGTACTGTTGGAGGATCAGTACTGAGGGAGCGCCGCACTGTCGGAGGGTCAGTACTGAGGGAGTGCCGCACTGTCAGGGGTGCTGTCCTCTGGATAAAGTATTAAATGGAGTTCACATCTGCTTCTGAGGTGGGTGTGAAAGGTCCCGCGGTCATTATTTTGAAGAAGTACAGGGAGGGTGGGGGGTGCAGGGGAGCTCTTCCTGGTGTCCGGGGCCCAACATTTAACCCTCAAACATTACTAAAACAGATGAACTGGATCATTATCGCGTTGGTGTTTGCGGGATCTTGCTGTGCACAAATTGACTGCCATGTTTCCGACATTCACATCCATGACTATAGTTCACAATATAAAATCCATTGTTGCTTTTTGGGTTATCTGGAGGATGCAAAAGGCACTTTAAATATGCAGGTGGTTTCCACCCCCCCCCCCCCCTACCACCGCCTGGGGGTGAAGCAAAACTCCCTGGGGTTAACCCCAACTCCCCACCCGCCTGGACCCCCCTTCCCACCCCCTCCCCACAGGGACCCCCGTCCCTAACCCCCCTCCCCCAAGGGAACCTCCGTCTCCACCCCCCTCCCACTCCCACTCCCCCACAGGAACCTCGCCCACCCGAACCCCCGTCTACCCCTCAGGAGTCCCACCTCCCCCTCCCCCACCAGGAGCCCCCGTTCCCTACGCCCCTCCCCCCACCGGGAGCCCCTGTCCCCACCTCCCCCTCCCCCACCGGGAGCCCCCCGTTCCCCCTCCCCCACCAGGAGCCCCCCCTCCCCCACAGTGAGCCCCCGTTCCCCCCTCCCTCACCCAGAGCCCCCCTTCCCTACCCCCCCCTCCCCCACCGGGAGCCCCCGTTCCCCCCTCCCCCACCAGGAGCCCCCGTTCCCTACACCCCTCCCCCCACCGGGAGCCCCTGTCCCCACCTCGAGCCCCCGTTCCCTACCCCCCTCCCCCACCGGGAGCCCCCCGTTCCCCCCTCCCCCACCGGGAGCCCCCGTTCCCCCCCTCCCCCACCGGGAGCCCCCGTTCCCCCCCCTTCTCCCCTCCCCCGTCCCCCACTCCCCAGGAGCCCCCGTTTCCCTCCCCCCTCCCCCCCCGAGCCCGCTCACCCTCCGCCATCTTCAGCATCCTCCCGCCGCCTCGGCGACAACACCGACCGACCGAACGACCGGGAGCGCGCGCGCGCCCGGAGATCGCGAGGCCGCGCTCTCCGCCGGGGGCGCGCACCGCCTCTTTTTTTTCTCCAGAGCGCGCTCCTCGCTCTTTCACCCTCCGTGGAACGCGCTCTCCCTCTCTCTCACTCTCCCCCCTCGCGGGGACGCGCTCCGCTCTGTCTCGCTATCTCTCCTTCGCGAGGACGCGCTCCGCTCTCGCGCCCTTTTCTGTTTTTTCTCTTTCCCCCCTCCCCCCGAAATCCGGTCCCGTGGTGACGTCACAGCCCTGCCCGGACCCGCCCACTCGCACAGCCGTCCCACCATCATGGGTTGGGGGGGGGGGGGGGCGGGGGGCATATAGAATTTTCTAAAATTAAAAATAAATGACATCATCATCCTCACTCCTCTCAGTGTAAACTTCAGATTGACCATATTTATTTGTATAACTTAAATAAATGCAGGAAGGAAAAAAAGTCCTCGCGTGTTTCAAACACCGCCCCTCCCCCCTCCCTCCCTCCCTCCTTCCTCCTCTTCTTCTCGCCCTTGGAGAGTTCCTTACGTCACTCAGGACGGCCCTCGACCAACCGGATGGGGCGCGCCAAGGGCCGTGCGTCAGTACGTGTTTACGTTTACGTGCGGTGCCCGGTGACCTTGACGTCACTCCGTTGGCCGGCGGGAGGGACGAAGCCGCCGCCATCTTGGTTATGGACCTGGACCAAGGGGCGGGGCTGTTGGCAATGGCTGGGTTGGGTGTTTGGACGGCCTTTTGTAATCCCTCATCCCCTTCCCCTACCACTAAAACCTGCACTTTTTTTTTTAAATTAAAGGGAAGCTTTTATCAGTGCCTAGTTTTTTTCTTTGTAATTGGCAAACTGAGACAAATAAGCTCCTTTGCCTTCCCCTCCAGCCAGTCTTGTGTGTTGACATCCCTCAGACACTCTGAACCCCTCCCGCTCTCCACCATTCAACTCAGAACATAAGAACCAGGAGCAGGAGTAGGCAATCCAGCCCCTCGAGCCTGCCCCGCCCATTCAGTGCCACCATGGGCATCTAATTTCCCACCCTCTCCCCATAAGGAAGAGCAAGGGCAAGAAGTCATGGGTGGCGGTTGCCTCGCTGCAGGACAAAGTATAAATCAGGAAGTAACGGAGGCCTGTAAGGAGGGCGCGACCATCGTAATGGGCGATTTTTTTTAATCTGCATATTGACTGGGCAGGTCGTATTGACATTGCTGCCTGGGCCAGCATTTATTGCCCACCCCTGATTACCCCTGGTTCAGAGGGCATTTTAAGAGCCAACCACGTTTGCTGTCGGAGTCTGGAGTCACATGTAAGCCAGACCAGGTAAGGACAGCAGATTTCCTTCCCTAAAAAAAAAAACAGGTTTTTATGACAATCAGCAATGGTTTCATCATCAAATTTCAATTCTAGATTTTTATTGAATTCAAATTTCACCATCTGCTATAAGTGGGACTTAAACCTAGGTCCCCTGAGCATTACCCTGGATCTACTAGAATACTAATCTAATGACAATACCACTACACCACCACCTCCCCTAATGTTTTTAGGCTTGCCCCTAGTTCTTCTCAAGGCCAATTAGGTTGGGCAATGGATGCTGGCCTTACCAGTGATCCTGAGTAACAATGTTCTGCCTGGCTCTCTTGAGTTGGAGAGAAGAGTTTGGAGACAAAATCTATTGGCGACAACAGTAGCAATGGACAAAAATCTAGAGATTCTGGGGGCAAAGGTGATAGTGAGGCCAACAGTGTTTGTAGGTGAATAAAATGTCCATTGCGGATCTTAGCACATTTTGAATTCTGGCTGAATGCTATTCTTGTGTTAGTTAGTAAATTTAAATTGGCCAGCAAACACTGACTGCCAATGATTCACAAATAAATCCTCTGGGATATAGTGACAGGGCAAACAATAGACTAAATTACGGTCTCAGGATTGATGGTCTAAGGAAATATTTAATGAGGTAAAATACTGCGGATGCTGGAAATCTGAAACAAAAACAAAAATGCGGGAAAATCTCAGCAGGTCTGACAGCATCTATGGAGAGAAAGACAGAGTTAACGTTTCGAGTCCATATGACTTCTTCTAACCCAAAGATTTAATGAGACTGTCCTGAAGTCTACCAATATACAGAGGTTGATTTAACTCTATATTGTTGTGACAATAACCTTCAAACTAAGCAGCGAAGTTTAAGTTAATTTACTGCTGGGATATTGAGCTAGGGCTGACTTTAACTCTATTTCTTACTTCACAGATGCTGGCAGACCTGCTGAGTATTTCCATCATTTTGTACTTTAATTGCAGACTGTAACACTTTTGAATCCACAACAAAATCATCATTAGGTCTAGTTCTAAGACTTACATTTGAAATGTATGTTTAAGAACAGCTAACTAGTACTTAATGTATAGTAACTTTATTGATTTGAAAAGTAAATTCTAAACAATAACATCTTCCCTCTCAATGTGTACCAATTCCAAAGTGCACCCATCATTTCTGAGGTTGATTGATACCAATCATGGGCAGTCACTTCCATCCCAGAGTTAAAAACAGGTTTGTTGATATATACGCTCTGATATTTTGGCTTTTATTGATACTCTTGAGTTTGCATCTTGCTTCAATGTATTTGCAGCTTTGACAAAATCATCACCATCGAAATGACCCAAAATATCCAAAACTTACTACTTTGATGTGCTGTTCTTCCTGCTGGAGTCACTCTGCCAGGCTATAATCAGGAAGGGGCACGTGAGGAGACTATACCCGAGTGAGACAGAGAGAGTAGAGAATTAGGTTCATGTTGTAAGTTCTGGTTAAGTCTCTCAGGTTTTAATATAGATTAAGAGTCAAGCTCTGACATAGGACTAACAACCCTCACGTTAGACTCACTTGTTAAACAGGGAACTGTTGGTAGTGGGAGTTATCTGTCAATCAACTGAAAGCAAACTAGCTTGTTAAACAAGGAAGAGAAACTAAAGCCAGTCCTCTAGAGAATGAGAATGGGGAGTTAATGGTAGATATTAAGGAAATGGTGGATGACGAACAAATATTTTGCTTCTGTCTTCACTATAGAGGATACAAAAAAAACATTCCAGTTACAGCTGTAAATCAGGAGGTGGAAGGGAGAGGGGAACTTGGTGAAATTACAATCACTAGGGAAGTGGTACTGAGCAGACTGATGGAGCTGTGGGCTGTCAAGTCTCTGGGCCCTGTTAGACTTCATCCTAGGGCCTTAAAAGAGGTGCCTAGTGAGGTAGGTAGCAAATACATTAGTGTTAATTGTCCAAAATTTGCTAGATTCCAGAACAGTTCCAGAAGACTGGAAAGTAGCAAATATAACTTCTCTATTCAAGAAGAGAGGGAGGCAGAAAACAAGGAACTATAGGCCAGTTAGCTTGATGTCTATAAGATAAAAGTAAAATATTGCAGATGCTGCAAATCTGAAATAAAAACAGAAAATGCTGGAAAAACTCTGAAAAGGTCTGAAGAAGTGTCAGACCTGCTGAATTTTTCCAGCATTTTCTGTTTTTATTATTTAAGCTTGACGTCTGTCATGGGGAAGGTGTTAGAATCAATCATTAAGGAGGTTGTAGCTGGGGCCTTAGAAAAGCTCAGGGTAATTGGGAAGAATCAACACGGTTTTGAGAAAGGGAAATCACGATTAACTAATTTACTGGAGTTCTTTGAAGTAGTAACATTTGCTGTGGATAGAGGGGAGCCTGTAGACATGCAATATTTGAATTTCCACAAGGCATTTGATAAGGTGCCACATCAAAGGTTATTCCAGAAAATAAAAACTCATGGTGTAGAGCGTAACATAATACCATGGATAGAAGATTGGCTGACGGGCAGAAATCAGAGTTGTTCACTTTGGCAGCCAATTCAATTCACTCCACATGATATCCAAAAAACAGCTGAAGGCACTGGATACTACAAAGGCTATGGGTCCCTACAATAGTACTACACTTCAGAACTTGCCATGCCCCTAACTAAGCTGTTCCAGTACAGCTACAATGCTGGCATCTACCCAGCTACAATGCTGGCATCTATCCAGCAATGTGGAAGATTGCCCAAGTATGTCCTACACACAAGAAGCAGGGCAAGTCCAACCCAGCCAATTACCACCCCATCAGGCTACTCTTGATCATCAGTAAAGTGATGGAAGGGGTCATCAACAGTGCTTCAAGCAGCACTTGCATAGCAATAACCTGCCCACTGACACTGAGTTTGGGTTCCACAAGGGTCAGTCAGCTCCTGATCTCATTAAGGCCTTGGTTCAAACATGGACAAAAGAGCTGAACTCCCAAGGTGAGGTGAGAGTGACTGCCCTTGACATAAAGGCAGCATTTGACTGAGTGTGGCATCAAGGAGCCCTAACAAAACTGGAGTCAATGGGAATCAGGGAGAAAACTCTCAGCTGCTGGAGTTATACCTAGCACAAAGATCGTTGTGGTTGTTGGAGGTCAATCATCTCAGTTCCAGGACATTATTGCAGGAGTTCCTCAGGGTTGTGTCCTAGGCTCAACCATCTCCAGCTCCTTCATCAATGACCTTCCTTCCATCATAAGGTCAGAAGTAGGAATGTTCGCTGATGATTGCACAATGTTCAGCACCATTCGCAACTCCTCAGATACTGCAGCAGTCCATGTCCAAATGCAGCAAGACCTGGACAATATCTAGGCTTGGGCTGATAAGTGGCAAGTAACATTCGTGCCACACAAGTGTCAGACAATGACCATGAGTGAATCTAACCATCACTTCTTGACATTCAATGACATTACCATCACTGAATCCCCTACTATCAACATCCTGGGGGTTACCATTGACCAGAAAATGAACTGCACTAGCCATATAAATATTGTGGCTACAGCAGGTCAGAGGCTAGGAATCCTGCAGCAAGTAAATACTCTCCTAACTCCCCAAAGCCTGACCAAGTCACAAGTCAGGAATGTGATAGAATACACTCCACTTGCCTGGATGAGTGCAGCTCCAACAACACTCAAGAAGCTCGACACCATCCAGGACAAAGCAGCCCGCTTGATTGTCACCCCTTCCACAAACATTCACTCCCTCCACCTGGATGCACAGTAGCAGCAGTGTGTACCATCTACAAGATGCACTCCAGGAATTCACCAAGGCTCCTTCGACAGCACCTTCCAAACCCACAACCACTGCCATCTAGAAGGACAAGGGCAGTGGGCACATGGGGACACCACCACCTGGAAGTTCCCCTCCAAGTCACTCACCATCCTGACTTGGAAATATATCGGCCGTTCCTTCACTGTCGCTGGGTCAAAATCCTGGAATCCCCTCCCTAACAGCGCCGTGGGTGCACCTACACCACAGGGACTGCAGCGGTTCAAGAAGGGAGCTCACCACCACCTTCTCAAGGGGCAGTTAGGGATGGGCAATAAATGCTGGCCCAGCCAGCGACGCCCACATCCCATAAATGAATTTTAAAAAGTCACAACTGTTTCATTGTTAAACTATAGTTCAATATAAATGCCAGGTTCCACTCTTCCCTTAATGGATCCTTTGCTTGTCCAGAAGTAAAAAAAAAACCTCTTACTGGGGAAAATCCAGCTCTGAAGAACAGTCTTCAGTGAGCACCACCTGCTCTCAATTCACTCTGAAGCTTGTCCTGGTTTACTCCTGCATTCCTAACATTGTCAATGAGGAGAAATATTATTACTCAGCGGGGTTGTGAATCTTTGGAATTCTCTAGCCCAGACGGCTACATGAAGCTCGGTCATTGAGCATGTTTAAAGCAGAGATTGACAGATTTCTAAATGCCAACGACATAAAGAGATATGGGGATAGTTGTAGGGGGGGAGGGGGGGGGTGGTGGGGTGGGTGGGGGGAGGAGGCATTGAAGCAGTGATCAGCCACGATCGTATTGAATGGCAGAGCAGGCTCGATGGGCTGAATGGCCTACTCCTGCCATCAAGAGCACCAAAGCAGGAAAGAGAAACGAAGAAGATTTACCAACTACGGGAGCCTCTTCTGAGGGAGATCACTCTGGTAATAGCACCTGCTTTTTGAGGAAGAACAGAAGATGCTGATTTACCAAAGATAAAAGTGCTCCATTTTATTTTTTTACACAGCCCACCAGAGACACCAGGTGGGAGTGACCGGGCAAACCTCGCCAGAGCTCGCTGGACACCAACACTCGCCTTTAGTCATGGAATGGGAAACTCGCTGATAGGATTAACTCTCCATCTGCCCAGCTTTGCACAAACATTTTGGGGTTTTTTTGTGTGGCCTGTTTGGAGATTGTGGAAAAGCTGGAAACTGGACACCTGTCATAAGAAAGTAGAGGAACATTTTTTTCCCACTTCTCTGTGAAGCAGTTAGTTCCTTGACATCTCGTTGAAAACCTTCATCACCTCTTTAGGTGTTGCTGAGTGCCAGGGGAGTGAGTGGTGTGGTGGTAGTGTTACTAGACTAGTCACCCAGGGCGCATGGGTTCAAATCCCACCATGGCCAAATTTAAATTCAATTAATAAATAAGCCTGGAATTGAAAGCTAGTCTCAGTAATGGTGACCATGAAATTAGCATTGATTGTCTTTAAAAACCCAACATGTTCACTAATGTCCTTTAGGGAAGGAAATCTGCCACCCTTACCTGGTCTGGCCTACATGTGACTCCAGGTCCACAGCAATGTGGTTGACTCTTAACGGACCCCTGACCAAGGGCAGTTACGGATAGACAATAAATGCTGGCCTAGCCAGCGACTCCCACAAATGAATATATTTTTTAAAATTCTGACCGAAACGTTAACTCTGTTTCTCTCTCCACAGATGCTGCCTGACCTGCTGAGTATTTCCAGCGTTTTTAGTTTGCCTGTCAGATTTTCAGCATCTCCAGCGTTTTGCTTTCAAATCTGCCAGCCTTAGCTGGTCCTGCTCGTACGTGACTCCAGATGGATAGGGACCCGCGTGGTCCCTGAACCACCCTCTGAAATAGCCCAGCAAGCTGGTTGTACCAAACCGGAGCAGAGAGGGCTGCAGCGGTTCAAGAAGGTGGTTCATCATCACCTTCCCATGGGCTATCAGGGATGGACAATAAATGCTCACATCCCTTGAAATATTAAATGTAAAAAAGAGACCCCTGTCCTACCTCAATCATTCTTCCTCACAACTGGGAATCATGTGGAACTGAAAAGCAGAGACGTTATGTTAAATTTGTGTAGAACCTTGGGAAGATTACACTGCGAGTACAGTGCTCAACTCTGGTCTCTATATCGCAAAAAAGGATGTTTAAAAAAAGAATTATGAGGGTAGTACCAGAACTGGGAGGTTATAACCATCAGGTAAGACTGAACAGACTGGGGCTCTTTTCTCTAGAAAAGGACTGACCTGATAGAGGTCTCTAAAGGCTGTGATAGGGTGGATAAGAGGAGATGTTTCCACTTGAGGGGCAATTCAAAAATAGGGACATAAATATAAGATAGTAATCCAGAGGCCCAGGCTAATATCCTGGGGGCACAGGTTCAAATCCCACCACGGCAGCTGGTGGAATTTAAATTCAATTAATAAATAAACCTGGAATTGAAAGCGAGTCTCAGCATTGGTGGCCATGAAACCATCCTTGATTGGTGTTAAAAACCCATCTGGGTCACTAATGCCCTTTAGGGAGGGGAATCTGCCGTCCTTATCCAGTCTGGCCCACATGTGACTCCAGACCCACAGCAATATGGTTGACTCTTAACTGCCCCTCTGAAATGGCCGAGCGAGACACTCAGTTTAAGGGCAATTAGGGACGGGCAACAAATGCTGGCCTTGCCAGTGACGCCCACATCCCATGAAAGAATAGCGAAAAGAGAAAGTCACTAATAAATCCAAGGGGGAATTCAGAAACTTCTTTACCCAGAGAGTGGGGAGAAGGTGGAACTCGCTGCCACAGGGAGTGGCTGAGGTGAATGGTGTAGAGACATTTAAGGGGGAAAAAACCCCTTAAATCTGGGAAGCTAAATAAATACATGAGGGAGAAAAGGAATAGAAACTCTTTATTTAAAGCTTATCCCCTGTTTGGGGATTATCAGGAACTAGGAACTAAATCAAAGAAGAGGTCCTCAAGGGTTATAATCTCCGGATCACTACCCGAGCCACGTGCAAATTGGCATAGGGACGTGAGAATAAGGGAAGTAACCATGTGGCTAAAGGAGTGGTGTGGGAAAGAGGGGTTCCATTTCGTGGGGCACTGGCATCAGTATTGGAACAGGAGGGATCTGTACCGTTGGGACGGTCTCCACCTGAACCGATCTGGGACCAATGTTCTAGCGAAAAGGGTAAATAGGGTGGTCAACAGGACTTTGAACTAGAAAGGGGGTGGGGGGGGGAGGGAAGGGTAAAACTCCAAGAAGTATGACTAATGGGAAACAAAGCAGCAGATTAGCATGGAGGGGGGGGGGCTGGATTCAACTTCATGGAAAATTATGAAAAAACTGAAAGGAGAGCCCAGGAGAGGCTATTAAAGTCTCCAGAACACAGAGTAGGACAGAGTGTTTGGAAAAGGCTAGGAATCTAACTTTAAGCACATCAGATAAAGACACGACAATGAGAAAGGGGACAGGAAATACAGGACTGAAGGTGTTGTATCTGAATGCACACAGTATACAAAATAAGGTAAATGAGCTTGTGGCGCAGATTGAAATTGGCAGGTATTAGGTAGTGGGCATCACGGAGACATGGCTGCAAGGGGATCAGGACTGGGAGCTAAATATCCAAGGATATACATCCTATCGAAAAGATAGGCAGGTTGGCAGAGGGGGTGGGGTTGCTTTGTTAGTAAGAAATGAAATTAAATCGATAGCAAAAAATGACGTAGGGTCAGATGATGTAGAATCTGTGTGGGTAGAGTTGAGGAACCGCAAAGGTAAAAAACCCATAATGGGAGTTATATATAGGCCTCCGAACAGTAGTCAGGATGTGGGACACAAGATACACCACGAGATAGAAAAGGCGTGTAAGAAAGGCAAGGTTACAGTGATCATGGGGGACTTCAATATGCAGGTAGACTGGGAAAATCAGGTTGGTAGTGGATCCCAAGAAAAGGAATTTGTAGAATGTCTACGAGATGGCTTTCTGGAGCAGCTGATGGTGGAGCCCACTAGGGAATAGGCAATTCTAGATTTAGTGATGTGTAATGAGGCAGATTTGATAAGGGAGCTTAAGGTGAAGGAACCCTTAGGAGGAAGTGACCATAATATGCTAGAATTTACCCTGCAATTTGAGAGGAAAAAGCTGGAATCAGATGTACCGGTATTACAGTTGAATAAAGGCAACTACAGAGGAATGAGGGAGGAGCTGGCCAGAATTGCCTGGGAGATGAGCCTAGCAGGAAAGACAGTGGAACAGCAATGGCAGGAGTTTCTGGGAGTAATTTGGGAGACACAGCAAAAATTCATCCCTAGGAAGAAGAAGCATACTAAAGGGAGGACGAGGCAACCATGGCTGACAAGGGAAGTCAGGGACAGCATAAAAGCTAAAGAGAAAGCATACAATGCGGCGAAGAGCAGTGGGAAACCAGGAGATTGGGAAGTCTACAAAGACCAACAGAGGACAACTAAAAAAGAAATAAGGAAGGAGAAGATTAAATATGAGGGTAAACTAGCCAGTAATATAAAAGAAGATTGCAAGAGTTTTTTTAGATATATAAAGGGTAAGAGAGAGGCAAAAGTGGACATTGGGCCACTGGAAAATGACGCTGGAGAAGTAGTAGTGGGGAACAAAGAAATGGCGGAGGAACTGAATAGGTACTTTGCATCAGTCTTCACAGTGGAAGACACGAGTAACATCCCCAAAGTTCAGGAGAGTCGGGGGGCAGAGGTGAGTATGGTGGGCATTACCAAGGAGAAGGTGCTAGGAAAACTGAAAGGTCTGAAAGTGGATAAATCACCTGGACCAGATGGATTACACCCCAGAGTTCTGAAGGAGATAGCTGAAGAGATAGTGGAGGCATTAGTGGTGATCTTTCAGGAATCACTCGAGTCAGGGAGGGTCCCAGAGGAATGGAAAATCACTAATGTAACCCCCCTGTTTAAGAAGGGAGTGAGGCAAAAGACGGGAAATTACAGGCTGATTAGCCTGACCTCGGTCGTTGATAAGATTTTAGAGTCCATTATTAAGGATGAGATTTCAGAATACTTGGAAGTGCATGGTAAAACAGGGCAAAGTCAGCATGGTTTCATCAAGGGGAGGTCGTGCCTGACAAATCTGTTAGAATTCTTTGAGGAGGTAACGAGTAGGTTAGACAAAGGAGAGCCAATGGATGTTATCTAATTGGACTTCCAGAAGGCCTTTGACAAGGTGCTGCACAGGAGACTGCTCAATAAGATAAGAGCCCATGGTGTTAGAGGCAAGGTACTAGCATGGATAGAAGATTGGCTGTCTGGCAGGAGGCAGAGAGTGGGGATAAGGGAGTCCTTCTCAGGATGGCGGCCAGTGACTAGTGAAGTTCCGCAGGGGTCAGTGTTGGGACCACAACTTTTCACTTTATACATTAATGATCTAGATGAAGGAACTGAGGGTATCCTAGCTAAGTTTGCAGATGATACAAAGATAGGTGGAGGGACAGGTAGTATTGAGGAGGCGGGGAGGCTGCAGAAGGATTTGGACAGGTTAGGAGAATGGGCAAAGAAGTGGCAGATGGAATACAACGTGGGGAAGTGTGAGGTCATGCACTTTGATAGGAAGAATAGAGGCATAGACTATTTTCTAAATGGGGAGAGAATTCAGAAATCTGGAGTGCAAGGGGACTTGGGAGTCCTAGTCCAGGATTCTCCTAAGGCTAACTTGCAGGTTGAGTCGGTAGTTAGGAAAGCAAAGCAATGTTGGCATTTATTTCGAGAGGACTAGAATATAAAAGCAGGGATGTGCTGCTGAGGCTTTATAAGGCTCTGGTCAGACCACATTTAGAATATTGAGAGCAATTTTGGGCCCCGTATCTCAGGAAGGATGTTCTGGCCCTGGAGAGGGTCCAGAGGAGGTTCACGAGAACGATCCCAGGAATGAAAGGCTTAACATATGAGGAACGTTTGAGGACTCTGAGGCTATACTCGATTGAGTTTAGAAGGATGAGGGGAGATCTGATTGAAACTTGCAGAATACTGAAAGGCCTGGATAGAGTGGACGTGGGGAAGATGTTTCCATTAGTAGGAGAGACTAGGACCCAAGGGCACAGCCTCAGAGTAAAGGGAAGACCTTTTAGAACAGAGATGAGGAGAAACTTCTTTAGCCACAGAGTGGTGAATCTATGGAATTCATTGCCACAGAAGGCTGTGGAGGCCGGGTCATTGAGTGTATTTAAGACCGAGATAGATAGGTTCTTGATTGGTAAGGGGGGTCAAAGGTTACGGGGAGAAGGCGGGAGAATGGGGTTGAGAAACTTATCAGCCATGATTGAATGGCGGAGCAGACTCGATGGGCCGAATGGCCTAATTTCTGCTCCTATGTCTTATGGGCTTATATCTTCACACACACACACACACACACACACACACATAGACACAAACAATTTTTCTCCCCTTTGGGGAATAGTGGGGAAATGTTCCTGGTCGATTATCAGCTCATTGAACTGCATCATGGATGCTCCTTCTGAGACCAACAGGACCTGGTGGGGACTTGAAGCTGGTGCTTCTGGCCCAGGGCTGTACCCAGACGCTACCCACTGAGACACAAGACCTCCCGGGAAAAGAAGAGGAGGATGAGATGGAATAGAATGGGAGGAGGTGGGAGGGGAGCATACACAGGGGCATATAGCTAGTTTAGGCCGAATGGGCCGTCACATCTGTCAGAAACACCTCAGGGCTCAACACAAAATGAAATACATTTTGAAGTTGTTAACACAGACAAACTGCAGCCATTTTGTGCACAACAGTATCCCACAAACAGCAACATGATGAGTGGCCAGTTAATCCGATACCAGTGTCGATTTTAGAAGGGATGTTCACCAAGTCACTGGGGTAATTCTATACTTCCTTTGAACAGTGTCACCTGATCTTTAACGTCCACCTGAACTGTGGAACTTATTTTGATATTGATGTGACCTCCAGGAATTGTCACAGCTGTGTCTGTCACAGAGTGACACCAGAGGGAAGCATTGCACCATGTATCAGTCAGTAAAGAGCAGGCCAGCTGGACACACAAAGGCCGCCACTGATCGGAGCATGAACAGTGAGCCAGGCCTAGAAATCCACTGAGAGCAGCTCCCTGACGATATGCCAGATGCACACCAGTTCAATAGGAACCCTTGCATTTGTATGGCACCTTTCGCAGCCTCAGTACATCCCATACTGGTTTACCAGCAATAAACACCCTTGAAAGCACAATCACCATTTTAATGTAGCAGCTAATCAGTGCACGGCAAGACTCCACAAACAGCAGTGTGACAGTAACCAGATAATCTGTGTTTTAGCTGTCTGTCGAGCGATAATTATTGGCCGGGGCACTAAGCAGACATCCCCCGCTCTTCTCCAAATAGTGGCGCCCTTTCCGTCCAAGGGAGAGGGTAAAACGGGCCCTTGGTGTAATGGTTCGTCTGAAAGAGAGCACCTCCGACAGTGCAGCACTCCAGTGTCAGCCAAGATCACGTGCTCCAGTTTCTGGGGTGGGTCTTGAACTTACATCCGTCTGACTCAACGGCTGGGAGACTGGGACCACTGAGTTCCGGCTGACACCCAGGAGCAAGCAGAGGCCATTCAGCCCCTCGGATCTGTTCCGCCATTCGATTAGATCGTGGCCAATTGGCACTAACTCCATTTTCCTGCCTGTGCCCCATATCCTTCAATACTCTTACCTCCCAAAATCTCTCTCAGTCTTAAAAGCTCCAGTTCTTCCAGCAACCACGGCAAGAGGGAGAGAATTCCAGATATCCACCCCTCGAAGAAATGCTTTCCAATTTTGTTCTTGAAAGTCTTGGCTATAATTTGATGATTATGTCCCTTTGTCCTTGATTCCCCGCCCCGCCCCACCAACTCCAGCAGAGGAAAATGTTTTTCCGTATTGATATACCCCACACTCCCCAAAGTAACACACTCTGATACACCCCACACTCCCCAAAGTAACACACTCTGATATACCCCACACTCCCCAAAGTAACACACTCTGATATACTCCACACTCCCCAAAGTAACACTCTCTGATATACCCCACACTCCCCAAAGTAACACACTCTGATATACCCCACACTCCCCAAAGTAACACACTCTGATATACCCCACACTCCCCAAAGTAACACACTCTGATATACCCCACACTCCCCAAAGTAACACACTCTGATATACCCCACACTCCCCAAAGTACCACACTCTGATATACCCCACACTCCCCAAAGTAACACACTCTGATATACTCCACACTCCCCAAAGTAACACTCTCTGATATACCCCACACTCCCCAAAGTAACACACTCTGATATACTCCACACTCCCCAAAATAACACACTCTAATATACCCCACACTCCCCACAGTAACACACTCTGATATACCCCACACTCCCCAAAGTAACACTCTCTGATATACCCCACACTCCCCAAAGTAAAACACCCTGATATACCCCACACTCCCCACAGTAACACACTCCGATATACCCCACACTCTCCACAGTAACACACTCTGATATAACCCACACGCCCCACAGTAACACACCCCGATACACCCCACACTCCCCAAAGTAACACACTCCGATATACCCCACACTCCCCACAGTAACACACTCTGATATACCCCACACTCCCCAAAGTAACACACTCTGATATACCCCAAACTCCCCACAGTTACACACTCTGATATGCCCCACACTCCCCAAAGTAACACTCTCTGATATACCCCACACTCCCCAAAGTAACACACTCTGATATACCCCACACTCCCCAAAGTAACACACTCTGATATACCCCACACTCCCCAAAGTAACACACTCTGATATACCCCACACTCCCCAAAGTAACACACTCTGATATACCCCACACTCCCCAAAGTAACACACTTTGATATACCCCACACTCCCCAAAGTAACACTCTCTGATATAACCCACACTCCCCACAGTAACACTCTCTGATATACCCCACAGTCCCCACAGTAACACACTCTGATATTCTCCACACTCCCCAAAGTAACACACGCTGATATACCCCACACTCCCCAAAGTAACACACTCTGATATACCCCACACTCCCCAAAGTAACACACTCTGATATTCTCCACACTCCCCAAAGTAACACACGCTGATATACCCCACACTCCCCAAAGTAACACACTCTGATATACCCCACACTCCCCAAAGTAACACACTCTGATATTCTCCACACTCTCCAAAGTAACACATGCTGATATACCCCACACTCCCCAAAGTAACACTCTCTGATATACCCCACACTCCCCACAGTAACACACTCTGATATTCTCCACACTCCCCAAAGTAACACACTCTGATATACCCCACACTCCCCAAAGTAACACACTCTGATATACCCCACACTCCCCAAAGTAACACTGTCTGATATACCCCACACTCCCCAAAGTAACACTCTCTGATATACCCCACACTCCCCAAAGTAACACACTCTGATATACCCCACACTCCCCAAAATAACACACTCTAATATACCCCACACTCCCCACAGTAACACACACTGATATACCCCACACTCCCCAAAGTAACACTCTCTGATATACCCCACACTCCCCAAAGTAACACACCCTGATATACCCCACACTCCCCACAGTAACACACTCCGATATACCCCACACTCTCCACAGTAACACACTCCGATATAACCCACATTCCCCACAGTAACACACCCCGATACACCCCACACTCCCCAAAGTAACACACTCCGATATACCCCACACTCCCCACAGTAACACACCCTGATATACCCCACACTCCCCACAGTAACACACTCTGATATACCCCACACTCCCCACAGTAACACACTCTGATATACCCCACACTCCCCACAGTTACACACTCTGATATTCTCCACACTCCCCAAAGTAACACACTCTGATATACCCCACACTCCCCAAAGTAACACACTCTGATATACCCCACACTCCCCAAAGTAACACTGTCTGATATACCCCACACTCCCCAAAGTAACACTCTCTGATATACCCCACACTCCCCAAAGTAACACACTCTGATATACCCCACACACCCCAAAATAACACACTCTAATATACCCCACACTCCCCACAGTAACACACACTGATATACCCCACACTCCCCAAAGTAACACTCTCTGATATACCCCACACTCCCCAAAGTAACACACCCTGATATACCCCACACTCCCCACAGTAACACACTCCGATATACCCCACACTCTCCACAGTAACACACTCCGATATAACCCACACTCCCCACAGTAACACACCCCGATACACCCCACAGTCCCCAAAGTAACACACTCCGATATACCCCACACTCCCCACAGTAACACACCCTGATATACCCCACACTCCCCACAGTAACACACTCTGATATACCCCACACTCCCCACAGTAACACACTCTGATATACCCCACACTCCCCACAGTTACACACTCTGATATGCCCCACACTCCCCAAAGTAACACTCTCTGATATACCCCACACTCCCCAAAGTAACACACTCTGATATACCCCACACTCCCCAAAGTAACACACTCTGATATACCCCATACTCCCCAAAGTAACACACTCTGATATACCCCACACTCCCCAAAGTAACACACTCTGATATACCCCACACTCCCCAAAGTAACACACTTTGATATACCCCACACTCCCCAAAGTAACACCCTCTGATATACCCCACACTCCCCACAGTAACATACTCTGATATTCTCCACACTCCCCAAAGTAACACACGCTGATATACCCCACACTCCCCAAAGTAACACACTCTGATATACCCCACACTCCCCAAAGTAACACACTCTGATATTCTCCACACTCCCCAAAGTAACACACGCTGATATACCCCACACTCCCCAAAGTAACACACTCTGATATACCCCACACTCCCCAAAGTAACACAATCTGATATTCTCCACACTCCCCAAAGTAACACATGCTGATATACCCCACACTCCCCAAAGTAACACTCTCTGATATACCGCACACTCCCCACAGTAACACACTCTGATATTCTCCACACTCCCCAAAGTAACACACTCTGATATACCCCACACTCCCCAAAGTAACACACTCTGATATACCCCAAACTCCCCAAAGTAACACTGTCTGATATACCCCACACTCCCCAAAGTAACACTCTCTGATATACCCCACACTCCCCAAAGTAACACACTCTGATATACCCCACACTCCCCAAAATAACACACTCTAATATACCCCACACTCCCCACAGTAACACACACTGATATACCCCACACTCCCCAAAGTAACACTCTCTGATATACCCCACACTCCCCAAAGTAACACACCCTGATATACCCCACACTCCCCACAGTAACACACTCCGATATACCCCACACTCTCCACAGTAACACACTCCGATATAACCCACACTCCCCACAGTAACACACCCCGATACACCCCACACTCCCCAAAGTAACACACTCCGATATACCCCACACTCCCCACAGTAACACACCCTGATATACCCCACACTCCCCACAGTAACACACTCTGATATACCCCACACTCCCCAAAGTAACACACTCTGATATACCCCACACTCCCCACAGTTACACACTCTGATATGCCCCACACTGCCCAAAGTAACACATGCTGATATACCCCACACTCCCCAAAGTAACACACTCTGATATACCCCACACTCCCCAAAGTAACACACTCTGATATTCTCCACACTCCCCAAAGTAACACACGCTGATATACCCCACACTCCCCAAAGTAACACACTCTGATATACCCCACACTCCCCAAAGTAACACACTCTGATATACCCCACACTCCCCAAAGTAACACACTCTGATATACCCCACACTCCCCAAAGTAACACACTCTGATATACCCCACACTCCCCAAAGTAACACACTCTGATATACTCCACACTCCCCAAAGTAACACTCTCTGATATACCCCACACTCCCCAAAGTAACACACTCTGATATACCCCACACTCCCCAAAGTAACACACTCTGATATACCCCACACTCCCCAAAGTAACACTGTCTGATATACCGCACACTCCCCAAAGTAACACTCTCTGATATACCCCACACTCCCCAAAGTAACACACTCTGATATACCCCACACTCCCCAAAATAACACACTCTAATATACCCCACACTCCCCACAGTAACACACACTGATATACCCCACACTCCCCAAAGTAACACTCTCTGATATACCCCACACTCCCCAAAGTAACACAGCCTGATATACCCCACACACCCCACAGTAACACACTCCGATATACCCCACACTCTCCACAGTAACACAATCCGATATAACCCACACTCCCCACAGTAACACACCCCGATACACCCCACACTCCCCAAAGTAACACACTCCGATATACCCCACACTCCCCACAGTAACACACCCTGATATACCCCACACTCCCCACAGTAACACACTCTGATATACCCCACACTCCCCAAAGTAACACACGCTGATATACCCCACACTCCCCAAAGTAACACACTCTGTTATACCCCACACTCCCCAAAGTAACACACTCTGATATTCTCCACACTCCCCAAAGTAACACATGCTGATATACCCCACACTCCCCAAAGTAACACTCTCTGATATACCCCACACTCCCCACAGTAACACACTCTGATATTCTCCACACTCCCCAAAGTAACACACGCTGATATACCCCACACTCCCCAAAGTAACACACTCTGATATACCCCACACTCCCCAAAGTAACACACTCTGATATACCCCACACACCCCAAAGTAACACACTCTGATATACCCCACACTCACCAAAGTAACACACTCTGATATACCCCACACTCCCCAAAGTAACACACTCTGATATACCCCACATTCCCCAAAGTAACACACTCTGATATACCCCACACTCCCCAAAGTAACACACTCTGATATACCCCACACTCCCCAAAGTAACACACTCTGATATACCCCACACTCCCCAAAGTAACACTGTCTGATACACCCCACACTCCCCACAGTAACACACTCTGATATACCCCACACTCCCCAAAGTAACACACTCTGATATACCCCACACTCCCCACAGTAATACACTCCGATATAACCCACACTCCCCACAGTAACACACCCCGATACACCCCACACTCCCCAAAGTAACACACTCCGATATACCCCACACTCCCCACAGTAACACACCCTGAAATACCCCACACTCCCCACAGTAACACACTCTGATATACCCCACACTCCCCAAAGTAACACACTCTGATATACCCCACACTCCCCACAGTTACACACTCTGATATACCCCACACTCCCCAAAGTAACACTCTCTGATATACCCCACACTCCCCAAAGTAACACACTCTGATATACCCCACACTCCCCACAGTTACACACTCTGATATGCCCCACACTCCCCAAAGTAACACTCTCTGATATACCCCACACTCCCCAAAGTAACACACTCTGATATACCCCACACTCCCCAAAGTAACACACTCTGATATACCCCACACTCCCCAAAGTAACACACTCTGATATACCCCACACTCCCCAAAGTAACACACTCTGATATACCCCACACTCCCCAAAGTAACACACTTTGATATACCCCACACTCCCCAAAGTAACACTCTCTGATATACCCCACACTCCCCACAGTAACACACTCTGATATTCTCCACACTCCCCAAAGTAACACACTCTGATATACCCCACACTCCCCAAAGTAACACACTCTGATATACCCCACACTCCCCAAAGTAACACACTCTGATATTCTCCACACTCCCCAAAGTAACACACGCTGATATACCCCACACTCCCCAAAGTAACACACTCTGATATACCCCACACTCCCCACAGTAACACACTCTGATATTCTCCACACTCCCCAAAGTAACACACTCTGATATACCCCACACTCCCCAAAGTAACACACTCTGATATACCCCACACTCCCCAAAGTAACACTGTCTGATATACCCCACACTCCCCAAAGTAACACTCTCTGATATACCCCACACTCCCCAAAGTAACACACTCTGATATACCCCACACTCCCCAAAATAACACACTCTAATATACCCCACACTCCCCACAGTAACACACACTGATATACCCCACACTCCCCAAAGTAACACTCTCTGATATACCCCACACTCCCCAAAGTAACACACCCTGATATATCCCACACACCCCACAGTAACACACTCCGATATACCCCACACTCTCCACAGTAACACACTCCGATATAACCCACATTCCCCACAGTAACACACCCCGATACACCCCACACTCCCCAAAGTAACACACTCCGATATACCCCACACTCCCCACAGTAACACACCCTGATATACCCCGCACTCCCCACAGTAACACACTCTGATATACCCCACACTCCCCAAAGTAACACACTCTGATATACCCCACACTCCCCACAGTTACACACTCTGATATACCCCACACTCCCCAAAGTAACACTCTCTGATATACCCCACACTCCCCAAAGTAACACACTCTTATATACCCCACACTCCCCACAGTTACACACTCTGATATGCCCCACACTCCCCAAAGTAACACTCTCTGATATACCCCACACTCCCCAAAGTAACACACTCTGATATACCCCACACTCCCCAAAGTAACACACTCTGATATACCCCACACTCCCCAAAGTAACACACTCTGATATACCCCACACTCCCCAAAGTAACACATTCTGATATACCCCACACTCCCCAAAGTAACACACTTTGATATACCCCACACTCCCCAAAGTAACACTCTCTGATATACCCCACACTCCCCACAGTAACACACTCTGATATTCTCCACACTCCCCAAAGTAACACACGCTGATATACCCCACACTCCCCAAAGTAACACACTCTGATATACCCCACACTCCCCAAAGTAACACACTCTGATATTCTCCACACTCCCCAAAGTAACACACGCTGATATACCCCACACTCCCCAAAGTAACACACTCTGATATACCCCAAACTCCCCAAAGTAACACACTCTGATATTCTCCACACTCCCCAAAGTAACACATGCTGATATACCCCACACTCCCCAAAGTAACACACTCTGATATACCCCACACTCCCCACAGTAACACACTCTGATATTCTCCACACTCCCCAAAGTAACACACTCTGATATACCCCACACTCCCCAAAGTAACACACTCTGATATACCCCACACTCCCCAAAGTAACACTGTCTGATATACCCCACACTCCCCAAAGTAACACTCTCTGATATACCCCACACTCCCCAAAGTAACACACTCTGATACACCCCACACTCCCCAAAATAACACACTCTAATATACCCCACACTCCCCACAGTAACACACACTGATATACCCCACACTCCCCAAAGTAACACTCTCTGAGATACCCCACACTCCCCAAAGTAACACACCCTGATATACCCCACACTCCCCACAGTAACACACTCCGATATACCCCACACTCTCCACAGTAACACACTCCGATATAACCCACATTCCCCACAGTAACACACCCCGATACACCCCACACTCCCCAAAGTAACACACTCCGATATACCCCACACTCCCCACAGTAACACACCGTGATATACCCCACACTCCCCACAGTAACACACTCTGATATACCCCACACTCCCCAAAGTAACACACTCTGATATACCCCACACTCCCCACAGTTACACACTCTGATATGCCCCACACTCCCCAAAGTAACACTCTCTGATATACCCCACACTCCCCAAAGTAACACACTCTGATATACCGCACACTCCCCAAAGTAACACACTCTGATATACCCCACACTCCCCAAAGTAACACACTCTGATATACCCCACACTCCCCAAAGTAACACACTCTGATATACCCAACACTCCCCAAAGTAACACACTTTGATATACCCCACACTCCCCAAAGTAACACTCTCTGATATACCCCACACTCCCCACAGTAACACACTCTGATATTCTCCACACTCCCCAAAGTAACACACGCTGATATACCCCACACTCCCCAAAGTAACACACTCTGATATACCCCACACTCCCCAAAGTAACACACTCTGATACTCTCCACACTCCCCAAAGTAACACACGCTGATATACCCCACACTCCCCAAAGTAACACACTCTGATATTCTCCACACTCCCCAAAGTAACACATGCTGATATACCCCGCACTCCCCAAAGTAACACTCTCTGATATACCCCACACTCCCCACAGTAACACACTCTGATATTCTCCACACTCCCCAAAGTAACACACTCTGATATACCCCACACTCCCCAAAGTAACACACTCTGATATACCCCACACTCCCCAAAGTAACACTGTCTGATATACCCCACACTCCCCAAAGTAACATCTCTGACATACCCCACACTCCCCAAAGTAACACACTCTGATATACCCCACACTCCCCAAAATAACACACTCTAATATACCCCACACTCCCCACAGTAACACACACTGATATACCCCACACTCCCCAAAGTAACACTCTCTGATATACCCCACACTCCCCAAAGTAACACACCCTGATATACCCCACACTCCCCACAGTAACACACTCCGATATACCCCACACTCTCCACAGTAACACACTCCGATATAACCCACACTCCCCACAGTAACACACCCCGATACACCCCACACTCCCCAAAGTAACACACTCCGATATACCCCACACTCCCCACAGTAACACACCCTGATATACCCCACACTCCCCACAGTAACACACTCTGATATACCCCACACTCCCCAAAGTAACACACTCTGATATACCCCACACTCCCCACAGTTACACACTCTGATATGCCCCACAATCCCCAAAGTAACACACGCTGATATACCCCACACTCCCCAAAGTAACACACTCTGATATACCCAACACTCCCCAAAGTAACACACTCTGATATTCTCCACACTCCCCAAAGTAACACACGCTGATATACCCCACACTCCCCAAAGTAACACACTCTGATATACCCCACACTCCCCAAAGTAACACACTCTGATATGCCCCACACTCCCCAAAGTAACACTGTCTGATATACCCCACACTCCCCAAAGTAACACTCTCTGATATACCCCACACTCCCCACAGTAACACACTCTGATATACCCCACACTCCCCAAAGTAACACACTCTGATATACCCCACACTCCCCAAAGTAACACACTCTGATATACCCCACACTCCCCAAAGTAACACACTCTGATATACTCCACACTCCCCAAAGTAACACTCTCTGATATACCCCACACTCCCCAAAGTAACACACTCTGATATACCCCACACTCCCCAAAGTAACACACTCTGATATACCCCACACTCCCCAAAGTAACACTGTCTGATATACCCCACACTCCCCAAAGTAACACACTCTGATATACCCCACACTCCCCAAAGTAACACACTCCGATATACCCCACACTCCCCTCAGTAACACACCCTGATATACCCCACACTCCCCACAGTAACACACTCTGATATACCCCACACTCCCCAAAGAAACACACTCTGATATACCCCACACTCCCCACAGTTACACACTCTGATATGCCCCACACTCCCCAAAGTAACACTCTCTGATATACCCCACACTCCCCAAAGTAACACACTCTGATATACCGCACACTCCCCAAAGTAACACACTCTGATATACCCCACACTCCCCAAAGTAACACACTCTGATATACCCCACACTCCCCAAAGTAACACACTCTGATATACCCCACACTCCCCAAAGTAACACACTTTGATATACCCCACACTCCCCAAAGTAACACTCTCTGATATACACCACACTCCCCACAGAAACACACTCTGATATTCTCCACACTCCCCAAAGTAACACACGCTGATATACCCCACACTCCCCAAAGTAACACACTCTGATATACCCCACACTCCCCAAAGTAACACACTCTGATACTCTCCACACTCCCCAAAGTAACACACGCTGATATACCCCACACTCCCCAAAGTAACACACTCTGATATTCTCCACACTCCCCAAAGTAACACATGCTGATATACCCCACACTCCCCAAAGTAACACTCTCTGATATACCCCACACTCCCCACAGTAACACACTCTGATATTCTCCACACTCCCCAAAGTAACACACTCTGATATACCCCACACTCCCCAAAGTAACACACTCTGATATACCCCACACTCCCCAAAGTAACACACTCTGATATACCCCACACTCCCCAAAGTAACACTGTCTGATATACCCCACACTCCCCAAAGTAACACTCTCTGACATACCCCACACTCCCCAAAGTAACACACTCTGATATACCCCACACTCCCCAAAATAACACACTCTAATATACCCCACACTCCCCACAATAACACACACTGATATACCCCACACTCCCCAAAGTAACACTCTCTGATATACCCCACACTCCCCAAAGTAACACACCCTGATATACCCCACACTCCCCACAGTAACACACTCCGATATACCCCACACTCTCCACAGTAACACACTCCGATATAACCCACACTCCCCACAGTAACACACCCCGATACACCCCACACTCCCCAAAGTAACACACTCCGATATACCCCACACTCCCCACAGTAACACACCCTGATATACCCCACACTCCCCACAGTAACACACTCTGATATACCCCACACTCCCCAAAGTAACACACTCTGATATACCCCACACTCCCCACAGTTACACACTCTGATATGCCCCACAATCCCCAAAGTAACACACGCTGATATACCCCACACTCCCCAAAGTAACACACTCTGATATACCCAACACTCCCCAAAGTAACACACTCTGATATTCTCCACACTCCCCAAAGTAACACACGCTGATATACCCCACACTCCCCAAAGTAACACACTCTGATATACCCCACACTCCCCAAAGTAACACACTCTGATATACCCCACACTCCCCAAAGTAACACTGTCTGATATACCCCACACTCCCCAAAGTAACACTCTCTGATATACCCCACACTCCCCACAGTAACACACTCTGATATACCCCACACTCCCCAAAGTAACACACTTTGATATACCCCACACTCCCCAAAGTAACACACTCTGATATACTCCACACTCTCCAAAGTAACACTCTCTGATATACCCCACACTCCCCAAAGTAACACACTCTGATATACCCCACACTCCCCAAAGTAACACACTCTGATATACCCCACACTCCCCAAAGTAACACTGTCTGATATACCCCACACTCCCCAAAGTAACACTCTCTGATATACCCCACACTCCCCAAAGTAACACACTCTGATATACCCCACACTCCCCAAAATAACACACTCTAATATACCCCACACTCCCCACAGTAACACACACTGATATACCCCACACTCCCCAAAGTAACACTCTCTGATATACCCCACACTCCCCAAAGTAACACACCCTGATATACCCCACACTCCCCACAGTAACACACTCCGATATACCCCACACTCTCCACAGTAACACATTCCGATATAACCCACACTCCCCACAGTAACACACCCCGATACACCCCACACTCCCCAAAGTAACACACTCCGATATACCCCACACTCCCCACAGTAACACACTCCGATATAACCCACACTCCCCACAGTAACACACCCCGATACACCCCACACTCCCCAAAGTAACACACTCCGATATACCCCACACTCCCCACAGTAACACACCCTGATATACCCCACACTCCCCACAGTAACACACTCTGATATACCCCACACTCCCCAAAGTAACACACTCTGATATACCCCACACTCCCCACAGTTACACACTCTGATATGCCCCACACTCCCCAAAGTAACACACGCAGATATACCCCACACTCCCCAAAGTAACACACTCTGATATACCCCACACTCCCCAAAGTAACACACTCTGATATTCTCCACACTCCCCAAAGTAACACACGCTGATATACCCCACACTCCCCAAAGTAACACACTCTGATATACCCCACACTCCCTAAAGTAACACACTCTGATATACCCCACACTCCCCAAAGTAACACACTCTGATATACCCCACACTCCCCAAAGTAACACACTCTGATATACCCCACACTCCCCAAAGTAACACACTCTGATATACTCCACACTCCCCAAAGTAACACTCTCTGATATACCCCTCACTCCCCAAAGTAACACACTCTGATATACCCCACACTCCCCAAAGTAACACACTCTGATATACCCCACACTCCCCAAAGTAACACTGTCTGATATACCCCACACTCCCCAAAGTAACACTCTCTGATATACCCCACACTCCCCAAAGTAATACACTCTGATATACCCCACACTCCCCAAAATAACACACTCTAATATACCCCACACTCCCCACAGTAACACACACTGATATACCCCACACTCCCCAAAGTAACACTCTCTGATATACCCCACACTCCCCAAAGTAACACACCCTGATATACCCCACACTCCCCACAGTAACACACTCCGATATACCCCACACTCTCCACAGTAACACATTCCGATATAACCCACACTCCCCACAGTAACACACCCCGATACACCCCACACTCCCCAAAGTAACACACTCCGATATACCCCACACTCCCCACAGTAACACACCCTGATATACCCCACACTCCCCACAGTAACACACTCTGATATACCCCACACTCCCCAAAGTAACACACTCTGATATACCCCACACTCCCCACAGTTACACACTCTGATATGCCCCACACTCCCCAAAGTAACACACGCTGATATACCCCACACTCCCCAAAGTAACACACTCTGATATACCCCACACTCCCCAAAGTAACACACTCTGATATTCTCCACACTCCCCAAAGTAACACACGCTGATATACCCCACACTCCGCAAAGTAACACACTCTGATATACCCCACACTCCCCAAAGTAACACACTCTGAAATACCCCACACTCCCCAAAGTAACACACTCTGATATACCCCACACTCCCCAAAGTAACATACTCTGATATACCCCACACTCCCCAAAGTAACACACTCTGATATACTCCACACTCCCCAAAGTAACACTCTCTGATATACCCCACACTCACCAAAGTAACACACTATGATATACCCCACACTCCCCAAAGTAACACACTCTGTTATACCCCACACTCCCCAAAGTAACACTGTCTGATATACCCCACACTCCCCAAAGTAACACTCTCTGATATACCCCACACTCCCCAAAGTAACACACTCTGATATACCCCACACTCCCCAAAATAACACACTCTAATATAGACCACACTCCCCACAGTAACACACACTGATATACCCCACACTCCCCAAAGTAACACTCTCTGATATACCCCACACTCCCCAAAGTAACACACCCTGATATACCCCACACTCCCCACAGTAACACACTCCGATATACCCCACACTCTCCACAGTAACACACTCCGATATAACCCACACTCCCCACAGTAACACACCCCGATACACCCCACACTCCCCACAGTAACACACCCTGATATACCCCACACTCCCCACAGTAACACACTCTGATATACCCCACACTCCCCAAAGTAACACACGCTGATACACCCCACACTCCCCAAAGTAACACACTCTGTTATACCCCACACTCCCCAAAGTAACACACTCTGATATTCTCCACACTCCCCAAAGTAACACATGCTGATATACCCCACACTCCCCAAAGTAACACTCTCTGATATACCCCACACTCCCCACAGTAACACACTCTGATATTCTCCACACTCCCCAAAGTAACACACTCTGATATACCCCACACTCCCCAAAGTAACACACTCTGATATACCCCACACACCCCAAAGTAACACACTCTGATATACCCCACACTCCCCAAAGTAACACACTCTGATATACCCCACACTCCCCAAAGTAACACACTCTGATATACCCCACATTCCCCAAAGTAACACACTCTGATATACCCCACACTCCCCAAAGTAACACACTCTGATATACCCCACACTCCCCAAATGTAACACACTCTGATATACACCACACTCCCCAAAGTAACACTGTCTGATATACCCCACACTCCCCAAAGTAACACTCTCTGATATACCCCACACTCCCCAAAGTAACACACTCTGATATACCCCACACTCCCCAAAATAACACACTCTAATATACCCCACACTCCCCACAGTAACACACACTGATATACCCCACACTCCCCAAAGTAACACTCTCTATTATACCCCACACTCCCCAAAGTAACACACCCTGATATACCCCACATTCCCCACAGTAACACACTCCGATATACCCCACACTCTCCACAGTAACACACTCCGATATAACCCACACTCCCCACAGTAACACACCCCGATACACCCCACACTCCCCAAAGTAACACACTCCGATATACCCCACACTCCCCACAGTAACACACCCTGATATACCCCACACTCCCCACAGTAACACACTCTGATATACCCCACACTCCCCAAAGTAACACACTCTGATATACCCCACACTCCCCACAGTTACACACTCTGATATACTCCACACTCCCCAAAGTAACACTCTCTGATATACCCCACACTCCCCAAAGTAACACACTCTGATATACCCCACACTCCCCACAGTTACACACTCTGATATGCCCCACACTCCCCAAAGTAACACTCTCTGATATACCCCACACTCCCCAAAGTAACACACTCTGATATACCCCACACTCCCCAAAGTAACACACTCTGATATACCAAACACTCCCCAAAGTAACACACTCTGATATACCCCACACTCCCCAAAGTAACACACTCTGATATACCCCACACTCCCCAAAGTAACACACTCTGATATACCCCACACTCCCCAAAGTAACACACTTTGATATACCCCACACTCCCCAAAGTAACACTCTCTGATATACCCCACACTCCCCACAGTAACACACTCTGATATTCTCCACACTCCCCAAAGTAACACACGCTGATATACCCCACACTCCCCAAAGTAACACACTCTGATATACCCCACACTCCCCAAAGTAACACACTCTGATATTCTCCACACTCCCCAAAGTAACACACGCTGATATACCCCACACTCCCCAAAGTAACACACTCTGATATACCCCACACTCCCCAAAGTAACACACTCTGATATTCTCCACACTCCCCAAAGTAACACATGCTGATATACCCCACACTCCCCAAAGTAACACTCTCTGATATACCCCACACTCCCCACAGTAACACACTCTGATATTCTCCACACTCCCCAAAGTAACACACTCTGATATACCCCACACTCCCCAAAGTAACACACTCTGATATACCCCACACTCCCCAAAGTAACACTGTCTGATATACCCCACACTCCCCAAAGTAACACTCTCTGATATACCCCACACTCCCCAAAGTAACACACTCTGATACACCCCACACTCCCCAAAATAACACACTCTAATATACCCCACACTCCCCACAGTAACACACACTGATATACCCCACACTCCCCAAAGTAACACTCTCTGATATACCCCACACTCCCCAAAGTAACACACCCTGATATACCCCACACTCCCCACAGTAACACACTCCGATATACCCCACACTCTCCACAGTAACACACTCCGATATAACCCACATTCCCCACAGTAACACACCCCGATACACCCCACACTCCCCAAAGTAACACACTCCGATATACCCCACACTCCCCACAGTAACACACCCTGATATACCCCACACTCCCCACAGTAACACACTCTGATATACCCCACACTCCCCAAAGTAACACACTCTGATATACCCCACACTCCCCACAGTTACACACTCTGATATGCCCCACACTCCCCAAAGTAACACTCTCTGATATACCCCACACTCCCCAAAGTAACACACTCTGATATACCGCACACTCCCCAAAGTAACACACTCTGATATACCCCACACTCCCCAAAGTAACACACTCTGATATACCCCACACTCCCCAAAGTAACACACTCTGATATACCCCTCACTCCCCAAAGTAACACACTTTGATATACCCCACACTCCCCAAAGTAACACTCTCTGATATACCCCACACTCCCCACAGTAACACACTCTGATATTCTCCAAACTCCCCAAAGTAACACACGCTGATATACCCCACACTCCCGAAAGTAACACACTCTGATATACCCCACACTCCCCAAAGTAACACACTCTGATATACCCCACACTCCCCAAAGTAACACACTCTGATACTCTCCACACTCCCCAAAGTAACACACGCTGATATACCCCATACTCCCCAAAGTAACACACTCTGATATACCCCACACTCCCCAAAGTAACACACTCTGATATTCTCCACACTCCCCAAAGTAACACATGCTGATATACCCCACACTCCCCAAAGTAACACTCTCTGATATACCCCACACTCCCCACAGTAACACACTCTGATATTCTCCACACTCCCCAAAGTAACACACTCTGATATACCCCACACTCCCCAAAGTAACACACTCTGATATACCCCACACTCCCCAAAGTAACACTGTCTGATATACCCCACACTCCCCAAAGTAACACTCTCTGATATACCCCACACTCCCCAAAGTAACACTCTCTGATATACCCCACACTCCCCAAAATAACACACTCTAATATACCCCACACTCCCCAGAGTAACACACACTGATATACCCCACACTCCCCAAAGTAACACTCTCTGATATACCCCACACTCCCCAAAGTAACACACCCTGATATACCCCACACTCCCCACAGTAACACACTCCGATATACCCCACACTCTCCACAGTAACACACTCCGATATAACCCACACTCCCCACAGTAACACACCCCGATACACCCCACACTCCCCAAAGTAACACACTCCGATATACCCCACACTCCCCACAGTAACACACCCTGATATACCCCACACTCCCCACAGTAACACACTCTGATATACCCCACACTCCCCAAAGTAACACACTCTGATATACCCCACACTCCCCACAGTTACACACTCTGATATGCCCCACACTCCCCAAAGTAACACACGCTGATATACCCCACACTCCCCAAAGTAACACACTCTGATATACCCAACTCTCCCCAAAGTAACACACTCTGATATTCTCCACACTCCCCAAAGTAACACACGCTGATATACCCCACACTCCCCAAAGTAACACACTCTGATGTACCCCACACTCCCCAAAGTAACACACTCTGATATACCCCACACTCCCCAAAGTAACACTGTCTGATATACCCCACACTCCCCAAAGTAACACTCTCTGATATACCCCACACTCCCCACAGTAACACACTCTGATATAACCCACACTCCCCAAAGTAACACACTCTGATATACCCCACACTCCCCAAAGTAACGCACCCTGATATACCCCACACTCCCCAAAGTAACACACTCTGATATACTCCACACTCCCCAAAGTAACACTCTCTGATATACCCCACACTCCCCAAAGTAACACACTCTGATATACCCCACACTCCCCAAAGTAACACACTCTGATATACCCCACACTCCCCAAAGTAACACTGTCTGATATACCCCACACTCCCCAAAGTAACACTCTCTGATATACCCCACACTCCCCAAAGTAACACACTCTGATATACCCCACACTCCCCAAAATAACACACTCTAATATACCCCACACTCCCCACAGTAACACACACTGATATACCCCACACTCCCCAAAGTAACACTCTCTGATATACCCCACACTCCCCAAAGTAACACACCCTGATATACCCCACACTCCCCACAGTAACACACTCCGATATACCCCACACTCTCCACAGTAACACATTCCGATATAACCCACACTCCCCACAGTAACACACCCCGATACACCCCACACTCCCCAAAGTAACACACTCCGATATACCCCACACTCCCCACAGTAACACACTCCGATATAACCCACACTCCCCACAGTAACACACCCCGATACACCCCACACTCCCCAAAGTAACACACTCCGATATACCCCACACTCCCCACAGTAACACACCCTGATATACCCCACACTCCCCACAGTAACACACTCTGATATACCCCACACTCCGCAAAGTAACACACTCTGATATACCCCACACTCCCCACAGTTACACACTCTGATATGCCCCACACTCCCCAAAGTAACACACGCTGATATACCCCACACTCCCCAAAGTAACACACTCTGATATTCCCCACACTCCCCAAAGTAACACACTCTGATATTCTCCACACTCCCCAAAGTAACACACGCTGATATACCCCACACTCCCCAAAGTAACACACTCTGATATACCCCACACTCCCCAAAGTAACACACTCTGATATACCCCACACTCCCCAAAGTAACACACTCTGATATACCCCACATTCCCCAAAGTAACACACTCTGATATACCCCACACTCCCCAAAGTAACACACTCTGATATACCCCACACTCCCCAAAGTAACACACTCTGATATACCCCACACTCCCCAAAGTAACACTGTCTGATATACCCCACACTCCCCAAAGTAACACTCTCTGATATACCCCACACTCCCCAAAGTAACACACTCTGATATACCCCACACTCCCCAAAATAACACACTCTAATATACCCCACACTCCCCACAGTAACACACACTGATATACCCCACACTCCCCAAAGTAACACTCTCTGATATACCCCACACTCCCCAAAGTAACACACCCTGATATACCCCACATTCCCCACAGTAACACACTCCGATATACCCCACACTCTCCACAGTAACACACTCCGATATAACCCACACTCCCCACAGTAACACACCACGATACACCCCACACTCCCCAAAGTAACACACTCCGATATACCCCACACTCCCCACAGTAACACACCCTGATATACCCCACACTCCCCACAGTAACACACTCTGATATACCCCACACTCCCCAAAGTAACACACTCTGATATACCCCACACTCCCCACAGTTACACACTCTGATATACTCCACACTCCCCAAAGTAACACTCTCTGATATACCCCACACTCCCCAAAGTAACACACTCTGATATACCCCACACTCCCCACAGTTACACACTCTGATATGCCCCACACTCCCCAAAGTAACACTCTCTGATATACCCCACACTCCCCAAAGTAACACACTCTGATATACCCCACACTCCCCAAAGTAACACACTCTGATATACCCCACACTCCCCAAAGTAACACACTCTGATATACCCCACACTCCCCAAAGTAACACACTCTGATATACCCCACACTCCCCAAAGTAACACGCTTTGATATACCCGACACTCCCCAAAGTAACACTCTCTGATATACCCCACACTCCCCACATTAACACACTCTGATATTCACCACACTCCCCAGAGTAACACACTCTGATATACCCCACACTCCCCAAAGTAACACACTCTGATATTCTCCACACTCCACAAAGTAACACACGCTGATATACCCCACACTCCCCAAAGTAACACACTCTGATATACCCCACACTCCCCAAAGTAACACACTCTGATATTCTCCACACTCCCCAAAGTAACACATGCTGATATACCCCACACTCCCCAAAGTAACACTCTCTGATATACCCCACACTCCCCACAGTAACACACTCTGATATTCTCCACACTCCCCAAAGTAACACACTCTGATATACCCCACACTCCCCAAAGTAACACACTCTGATATACCCCACACTCCCCAAAGTAACACTGTCTGATATACCCCACACTCCCCAAAGTAACACTCTCTGATATACCCCACACTCCCCAAAGTAACACACTCTGATACACCCCACACTCCCCAAAATAACACACTCTAATATACCCCACACTCCCCACAGTAACACACACTGATATACCCCACACTCCCCAAAGTAACACTCTCTGATATACCCCACACTCCCCAAAGTAACACACCCTGATATACCCCACACTCCCCACAGTAACACACTCCGATATACCCCACACTCTCCACAGTAACACACTCCGATATAACCCACATTCCCCACAGTAACACACCCCGATACACCCCACACTCCCCAAAGTAACACACTCCGATATACCCCACACTCCCCACAGTGACACACCCTGATATACCCCACACTCCCCACAGTAACACACTCTGATATACCCCACACTCCCCAAAGTAACACACTCTGATATACCCCACACTCCCCTCAGTTACACACTCTGATATGCCCCACACTCCCCAAAGTAGCACTCTCTGATATACCCCACACTCCCCAAAGTAACACACTCTGATATACCGCACACTCCCCAAAGTAACACACTCTGATATACCCCACACTCCCCAAAGTAACACACTCTGATATACCCAACACTCCCCAAAGTAACACACTCTGATATACCCCACACTCCCCAAAGTAACACACTTTGATATACCCCACACTCCCCAAAGTAACACTCTCTGATATACCCCACACTCCCCACAGTAACACACTCTGATATTCTCCACACTCCCCAAAGTAACACACGCTGATATACCCCACACTCCCCAAAGTAACACACTCTGATATACCCCACACTCCCCAAAGTAACACACTCTGATACTCTCCACACTCCCCAAAGTAACACACGCTGATATACCCCATACTCCCCAAAGTAACACACTCTGATATACCCCACACTCCCCAAAGCAACACACTCTGATATTCTCCACACTCCCCAAAGTAACACATGCTGATATACCCCACACTCCCCAAAGTAACACTCTCTGATATACCCCACACTCCCCACAGTAACACACTCTGATATTCTCCACACTCCCCAAAGTAACACACTCTGATATACCCCACACTCCCCAAAGTAACACACTCTGATATACCCCACACTCCCCAAAGTAACACTGTCTGATATACCCCACACTCCCCAAAGTAACACTCTCTGATATACCCCACACTCCCCAAAGTAACACACTCTGATATACCCCACACTCCCCAAAATAACACACTCTAATATACCCCACACTCCCCAGAGTAACACACACTGATATACCCCACACTCCCCAAAGTAACACTCTCTGATATACCCCACACTCCCCAAAGTAACACACCCTGATATACCCCACACTCCCCACAGTAACACACTCCGATATACCCCACAATCTCCACAGTAACACACTCCGATATAACCCACACTCCCCACAGTAACACACCCCGATACACCCCACACTCCCCAAAGTAACACACTCCGATATACCCCACACTCCCCACAGTAACACACCCTGATATACCCCACACTCCCCACAGTAACACACTCTGATATACCCCACACTCCCCAAAGTAACACACTCTGATATACCCCACACTCCCCACAGTTACACACTCTGATATGCCCCACACTCCCCAAAGTAACACACGCTGATATACCCCACACTCCCCAAAGTAACACACTCTGATATACACAACACTCCCCAAAGTAACACACTCTGATATTCTCCACAGTCCCCAAAGTAACACACGCTGATATACCCCACACTCCCCAAAGTAACACACTCTGATATACCCCACACTCCCCAAAGTAACACACTCTGATATACCCCACACTCCCCAAAGTAACACTGTCTGATATACCCCACACTCCCCAAAGTAACACTCTCTGATATACCCCACACTCCCCACAGTAACACACTCTGATATACACCACACTCCCCAAAGTAACACACTCTGATATACCCCACACTCCCCAAAGTAACACACTCTGATATACCCCACACTCCCCAAAGTAACACACTCTGATATACTCCACACTCCCCAAAGTAACACTCTCTGATATACCCCACACTCCCCAAAGTAACACACTCTGATATACCCCACACTCCCCAAAGTAACACACTCTGATCTACCCCACACTCCCCAAAGTAACACTGTCTGATATACCCCACACTCCCCAAAGTAACACTCTCTGATATACCCCACACTCCCCAAAGTAACACACCCTGATATACCCCACACTCCCCACAGTAACACACTCCGATATACCCCACACTCTCCACAGTAACACATTCCGATATAACCCACACTCCCCACAGTAACACACCCTGATATACCCCACACTCCCCACAGTAACACACTCTGATATACCCCACACTCCCCAAAGTAACACACTCTGATATTCTCCACACTCCCCAAAGTAACACATGCTGATATACCCCACACTCCCCAAAGTAACACTCTCTGATATACCCCACACTCCCCACAGTAACACACTCTGATATTCTCCACACTCCCCAAAGTAACACACTCTGATATACCCCACACTCCCCAAAGTAACACACTCTGATATACCCCACACTCCCCAAAGTAACACTGTCTGATATACCCCACACTCCCCAAAGTAACACTCTCTGATATACCCCACACTCCCCAAAGTAACACACTCTGATACACCCCACACTCCCCAAAATAACACACTCTAATATACCCCACACTCCCCACAGTAACACACACTGATATACCCCACACTCCCCAAAGTAACACTCTCTGATATACCCCACACTCCCCAAAGTAACACACCCTGATATACCCCACACTCCCCACAGTAACACACTCCGATATACCCCACACTCTCCACAGTAACACACTCCGATATAACCCACATTCCCCACAGTAACACACCCCGATACACCCCACACTCCCCAAAGTAACACACTCCGATATACCCCACACTCCCCACAGTGACACACCCTGATATACCCCACACTCCCCACAGTAACACACTCTGATATACCCCACACTCCCCAAAGTAACACACTCTGATATACCCCACACTCCCCTCAGTTACACACTCTGATATGCCCCACACTCCCCAAAGTAGCACTCTCTGATATACCCCACACTCCCCAAAGTAACACACTCTGATATACCGCACACTCCCCAAAGTAACACACTCTGATATACCCCACACTCCCCAAAGTAACACACTCTGATATACCCAACACTCCCCAAAGTAACACACTCTGATATACCCCACACTCCCCAAAGTAACACACTTTGATATACCCCACACTCCCCAAAGTAACACTCTCTGATATACCCCACACTCCCCACAGTAACACACTCTGATATTCTCCACACTCCCCAAAGTAACACACGCTGATATACCCCACACTCCCCAAAGTAACACACTCTGATATACCCCACACTCCCCAAAGTAACACACTCTGATACTCTCCACACTCCCCAAAGTAACACACGCTGATATACCCCATACTCCCCAAAGTAACACACTCTGATATACCCCACACTCCCCAAAGTAACACACTCTGATATTCTCCACACTCCCCAAAGTAACACATGCTGATATACCCCACACTCCCCAAAGTAACACTCTCTGATATACCCCACACTCCCCACAGTAACACACTCTGATATTCTCCACACTCCCCAAAGTAACACACTCTGATATACCCCACACTCCCCAAAGTAACACACTCTGATATACCCCACACTCCCCAAAGTAACACTGTCTGATATACCCCACACTCCCCAAAGTAACACTCTCTGATATACCCCACACTCCCCAAAGTAACACACTCTGATATACCCCACACTCCCCAAAATAACACACTCTAATATACCCCACACTCCCCAGAGTAACACACACTGATATACCCCACACTCCCCAAAGTAACACTCTCTGATATACCCCACACTCCCCAAAGTAACACACCCTGATATACCCCACACTCCCCACAGTAACACACTCCGATATACCCCACAATCTCCACAGTAACACACTCCGATATAACCCACACTCCCCACAGTAACACACCCCGATACACCCCACACTCCCCAAAGTAACACACTCCGATATACCCCACACTCCCCACAGTAACACACCCTGATATACCCCACACTCCCCACAGTAACACACTCTGATATACCCCACACTCCCCAAAGTAACACACTCTGATATACCCCACACTCCCCACAGTTACACACTCTGATATGCCCCACACTCCCCAAAGTAACACACGCTGATATACCCCACACTCCCCAAAGTAACACACTCTGATATACACAACACTCCCCAAAGTAACACACTCTGATATTCTCCACAGTCCCCAAAGTAACACACGCTGATATACCCCACACTCCCCAAAGTAACACACTCTGATATACCCCACACTCCCCAAAGTAACACACTCTGATATACCCCACACTCCCCAAAGTAACACTGTCTGATATACCCCACACTCCCCAAAGTAACACTCTCTGATATACCCCACACTCCCCACAGTAACACACTCTGATATACCCCACACTCCCCAAAGTAACACACTCTGATATACCCCACACTCCCCAAAGTAACACACTCTGATATACCCCACACTCCCCAAAGTAACACACTCTGATATACTCCACACTCCCCAAAGTAACACTCTCTGATATACCCCACACTCCCCAAAGTAACACACTCTGATATACCCCACACTCCCCAAAGTAACACACTCTGATCTACCCCACACTCCCCAAAGTAACACTGTCTGATATACCCCACACTCCCCAAAGTAACACTCTCTGATATACCCCACACTCCCCAAAGTAACACACCCTGATATACCCCACACTCCCCACAGTAACACACTCCGATATACCCCACACTCTCCACAGTAACACATTCCGATATAACCCACACTCCCCACAGTAACACACCCTGATATACCCCACACTCCCCACAGTAACACACTCTGATATACCCCACACTCCCCAAAGTAACACACTCTGATATACCCCACACTCCCCACAGTTACACACTCTGATATGCCCCACACTCGCCAAAGTAACACACTCTGATATACCCCACACTCCCCAAAGTAACACACTCTGATATACCCCACACTCCCCAAAGTAACACACTCTGATATTCTCCACACTCCCCAAAGTAACACACGCTGATATACCCCACACTCCGCAAAGTAACACACTCTGATATACCCCACACTCCCCAAAGTAACACACTCTGAAATACCCCACACTCCCCAAAGTAACACACTCTGATATACCCCACACTCCCCAAAGTAACACACTCTGATATACCCCACACTCCCCAAAGTAACACACTCTGATATACTCCACACTCCCCAAAGTAACACTCTCTGATATACCCCACACTCACCAAAGTAACACACTCTGATATACCCCACACTCCCCAAAGTAACACACTCTGATATACCCCACACTCCCCAAAGTAACACTGTCTGATATACCCCACACTCCCCAAAGTAACACTCTCTGATATACCCCACACTCCCCAAAGTAACACACTCTGATATACCCCACACTCCCCAAAATAACACACGCTAATATACCCCACACTCCCCACAGTAACACACACTGATATACCCCACACTCCCCAAAGTAACACTCTCTGATATACCCCACACTCCCCAAAGTAACACACCCTGATATACCCCACACTCCCCACAGTAACACACTCCGATATACACCACACTCTCCACAGTAACACACTCCGATATAACCCACACTCCCCACAGTAACACACCCCGATACACCCCACACTCCCCAAAGTAACACACTCCGATATACCCCACACTCCCCACAGTAACACACCCTGATATACCCCACACTCCCCACAGTAACACACTCTGATATACCCCACACTCCCCAAAGTAACACACGCTGATATACCCCACACTCCCCAAAGTAACACACTCTGTTATACCCCACACTCCCCAAAGTAACACACTCTGATATTCTCCACACTCCCCAAAGTAACACATGCTGATATACCCCACACTCCCCAAAGTAACACTCTCTGATATACCCCACACTCCCCACAGTAACACACTCTGATATTCTCCACACTCCCCAAAGTAACACACGCTGATATACCCCACACTCCCCAAAGTAACACACTCTGATATACCCCACACTCCCCAAAGTAACACACTCTGATATACCCCACACACCCCAAAGTAACACACTCTGATATACCCCACACTCCCCAAAGTAACACACTCTGATATACCCCACACTCCCCAAAGTAACACACTCTGATATACCCCACATTCCCCAAAGTAACACACTCTGATATACCCCACAGTCCCCAAAGTAACACACTCTGATATACCCCACACTCCCCAAAGTAACACACTCTGATATACACCACACTCCCCAAAGTAACACTGTCTGATATACCCCACACTCCCCAAAGTAACACTCTCTGATATACCCCACACTCCCCAAAGTAACACACTCTGATATACCCCACACTCCCCAAAATAACACACTCTAATATACCCCACACTCCCCACAGTAACACCCACTGATATACCCCACACTCCCCAAAGTAACACTCTCTGATATACCCCACACTCCCCAAAGTAACACACCCTGATATACCCCACATTCCCCACAGTAACAAACTCCGATATACCCCACACTCTCCACAGTAACACACTCCGATATAACCCACACTCCCCACAGTAACACACCCCGATACACCCCACACTCCCCAAAGTAACACACTCCGATATACCCCACACTCCCCACAGTAACACACACTGATATACCCCACACTCCCCACAGTAACACACTCTGATATACCCCACACTCCACAAAGTAACACACTCTGATATACCCGACACTCCCCACAGTTACACACTCTGATATACTCCACACTCCCCAAAGTAACACTCTCTGATATACCCCACACTCCCCAAAGTAACACACTCTGATATACCCCACACTCCCCACAGTTACACACTCTGATATGCCCCACACTCCCCAAAGTAACACTCTCTGATATACCCCACACTCCCCAAAGTAACACACTCTGATATGCCCCACACTCCCCAAAGTAACACTCTCTGATATACCCCACACTCCCCAAAGTAACACACTCTGATATACCCCACACTCCCCAAAGTAACACACTCTGATATACCCCACACTCCCCAAAGTAACACACTCTGATATACCCCACACTCCCCAAAGTAACACACTCTGATATACCCCACACTCCCCAAAGTAACACACTTTGATATACCCCACACTCCCCAAAGTAACACTCTCTGATATACCCCACACTCCCCACAGTAACACACTCTGATATTCTCCACACTCCCCAAAGTAACACACGCTGATATACCCCACACTCCCCAAAGTAACACACTCTGATATACCCCACACTCCCCAAAGTAACACACTCTGATATTCTCCACACTCCCCAAAGTAACACACGCTGATATACCCCACACACCCCAAAGTAACACACTCTGATATACCCCACACTCCCCAAAGTAACACACTCTGATATTCTCCACACTCCCCAAAGTAACACTGTCTGATATACCCCACACTCCCCAAAGTAACACTCTCTGATATACCCCACACTCCCCAAAGTAACACACTCTGATATACCCCACACTCCCCAAAATAACACACTCTAATATACCCCACACTCCCCACAGTAACACACACTGATATACCCCACACTCCCCAAAGTAACACTCTCTGATATACCCCACACTCCCCAAAGTAACACACCCTGATATACACCACACTCCCCACAGTAACACACTCCGATATACCCCACACTCTCCACAGTAACACACTCCGATATAACCCACACTCCCCACAGTAACACACCCCGATACACCCCACACTCCCCAAAGTAACACACTCCGATATACCCCACACTCCCCACAGTAACACACCCTGATATACCCCACACTCCCCACAGTAACACACTCTGATATACCCCACACTCCCCAAAGTAACACACTCTGATATACCCCACACTCCCCACAGTTACACACTCTGATATGCCCCACACTCCCCAAAGTAACACTCTCTGATAGACCCCACACTCCCCAAAGTAACACACTCTGATATACCCCACACTCCCCAAAGTAACACACTCTGATATACCCCACACTCCCCAAAGTAACACACTCTGATATACCCCACACTCCCCACAGTTACACACTCTGATATGCCCCACACTCCCCAAAGTAACACTCTCTGATATACCCCACACTCCCCAAAGTAACACACTCTGATATACCCCACACTCCCCAAAGTAACACACTCTGATATACCCCACACTCCCCAAAGTAACACACTCTGATATACCCCACACTCCCCAAAGTAACACACTCTGATATACCCCACACTCCCCAAAGTAACACGCTTTGATATACCCGACACTCCCCAAAGTAACACTCTCTGATATACCCCACACTCCCCACATTAACACACTCTGATATTCACCACACTCCCCAGAGTAACACACTCTGATATACCCCACACTCCCCAAAGTAACACACTCTGATATTCTCCACACTCCACAAAGTAACACACGCTGATATACCCCACACTCCCCAAAGTAACACACTCTGATATACCCCACACTCCCCAAAGTAACACACTCTGATATTCTCCACACTCCCCAAAGTAACACATGCTGATATACCCCACACTCCCCAAAGTAACACTATCTGATATACCCCACACTCCCCACAGTAACACACTCTGATATTCTCCACACTCCCCAAAGTAACACACTCTGATATACCCCACACTCCCCAAAGTAACACACTCTGATATACCCCACACTCCCCAAAGTAACACTGTCTGATATACCCCACACTCCCCAAAGTAACACTCTCTGATATACCCCACACTCCCCAAAGTAACACACTCTGATACACCCCACACTCCCCAAAATAACACACTCTAATATACCCCACACTCCCCACAGTAACACACACTGATATACCCCACACTCCCCAAAGTAACACTCTCTGATATACCCCACACTCCCCAAAGCAACACTCCCTGATATACCCCACACTCCCCACAGTAACACACTCCGATATACCCCACACTCTCCACAGTAACACACTCCGATATAACCCACATTCCCCACAGTAACACACCCCGATACACCCCACACTCCCCAAAGTAACACACTCCGATATACCCCACACTCCCCACAGTGACACACCCTGATATACCCCACACTCCCCACAGTAACACACTCTGATATACCCCACACTCCCCAAAGTAACACACTCTGATATACCCCACACTCCCCTCAGTTACACACTCTGATATGCCCCACACTCCCCAAAGTAGCACTCTCTGATATACCCCACACTCCCCAAAGTAACACACTCTGATATACCGCACACTCCCCAAAGTAACACACTCTGATATACCCCACACTCCCCAAAGTAACACACTCTGATATACCCCACACTCCCCAAAGTAACACACTCTGATATACCCCACACTCCCCAAAGTAACACACTTTGATATACCCCACACTCCCCAAAGTAACACTCTCTGATATACCCCACACTCCCCACAGTAACACACTCTGATATTCTCCACACTCCCCAAAGTAACACACGCTGATATACCCCACACTCCCCAAAGTAACACACTCTGATATACCCCACACTCCCCAAAGTAACACACTCTGATACTCTCCACACTCCCCAAAGTAACACACGCTGATATACCCCATACTCCCCAAAGTAACACACTCTGATATACCCCACACTCCCCAAAGTAACACACTCTGATATTCTCCACACTCCCCAAAGTAACACATGCTGATATACCCCACACTCCCCAAAGTAACACTCTCTGATATACCCCACACTCCCCACAGTAACACACTCTGATATTCTCCACACTCCCCAAAGTAACACACTCTGATATACCCCACACTCCCCAAAGTAACACACTCTGATATACCCCACACTCCCCAAAGTAACACTGTCTGATATACCCCACACTCCCCAAAGTAACACTCTCTGATATACCCCACACTCCCCAAAGTAACACACTCTGATATACCCCACACTCCCCAAAATAACACACTCTAATATACCCCACACTCCCCAGAGTAACACACACTGATATACCCCACACTCCCCAAAGTAACACTCTCTGATATACCCCACACTCCCCAAAGTAACACACCCTGATATACCCCACACTCCCCACAGTAACACACTCCGATATACCCCACAATCTCCACAGTAACACACTCCGATATAACCCACACTCCCCACAGTAACACACCCCGATACACCCCACACTCCCCAAAGTAACACACTCCGATATACCCCACACTCCCCACAGTAACACACCCTGATATACCCCACACTCCCCACAGTAACACACTCTGATATACCCCACACTCCCCAAAGTAACACACTCTGATATACCCCACACTCCCCACAGTTACACACTCTGATATGCCCCACACTCCCCAAAGTAACACACGCTGATATACCCCACACTCCCCAAAGTAACACACTCTGATATACACAACACTCCCCAAAGTAACACACTCTGATATTCTCCACAGTCCCCAAAGTAACACACGCTGATATACCCCACACTCCCCAAAGTAACACACTCTGATATACCCCACACTCCCCAAAGTAACACACTCTGATATACCCCACACTCCCCAAAGTAACACTGTCTGATATACCCCACACTCCCCAAAGTAACACTCTCTGATATACCCCACACTCCCCACAGTAACACACTCTGATATACCCCACACTCCCCAAAGTAACACACTCTGATATACCCCACACTCCCCAAAGTAACACACTCTGATATACCCCACACTCCCCAAAGTAACACACTCTGATATACTCCACACTCCCCAAAGTAACACTCTCTGATATACCCCACACTCCCCAAAGTAACACACTCTGATATACCCCACACTCCCCAAAGTAACACACTCTGATCTACCCCACACTCCCCAAAGTAACACTGTCTGATATACCCCACACTCCCCAAAGTAACACTCTCTGATATACCCCACACTCCCCAAAGTAACACACCCTGATATACCCCACACTCCCCACAGTAACACACTCCGATATACCCCACACTCTCCACAGTAACACATTCCGATATAACCCACACTCCCCACAGTAACACACCCTGATATACCCCACACTCCCCACAGTAACACACTCTGATATACCCCACACTCCCCAAAGTAACACACTCTGATATACCCCACACTCCCCACAGTTACACACTCTGATATGCCCCACACTCGCCAAAGTAACACACTCTGATATACCCCACACTCCCCAAAGTAACACACTCTGATATACCCCACACTCCCCAAAGTAACACACTCTGATATTCTCCACACTCCCCAAAGTAACACACGCTGATATACCCCACACTCCGCAAAGTAACACACTCTGATATACCCCACACTCCCCAAAGTAACACACTCTGAAATACCCCACACTCCCCAAAGTAACACACTCTGATATACCCCACACTCCCCAAAGTAACACACTCTGATATACCCCACACTCCCCAAAGTAACACACTCTGATATACTCCACACTCCCCAAAGTAACACTCTCTGATATACCCCACACTCACCAAAGTAACACACTCTGATATACCCCACACTCCCCAAAGTAACACACTCTGATATACCCCACACTCCCCAAAGTAACACTGTCTGATATACCCCACACTCCCCAAAGTAACACTCTCTGATATACCCCACACTCCCCAAAGTAACACACTCTGATATACCCCACACTCCCCAAAATAACACACTCTAATATACCCCACACTCCCCACAGTAACACACACTGATATACCCCACACTCCCCAAAGTAACACTCTCTGATATACCCCACACTCCCCAAAGTAACACACCCTGATATACCCCACACTCCCCACAGTAACACACTCCGATATACACCACACTCTCCACAGTAACACACTCCGATATAACCCACACTCCCCACAGTAACACACCCCGATACACCCCACACTCCCCAAAGTAACACACTCCGATATACCCCACACTCCCCACAGTAACACACCCTGATATACCCCACACTCCCCACAGTAACACACTCTGATATACCCCACACTCCCCAAAGTAACACACGCTGATATACCCCACACTCCCCAAAGTAACACACTCTGTTATACCCCACACTCCCCAAAGTAACACACTCTGATATTCTCCACACTCCCCAAAGTAACACATGCTGATATACCCCACACTCCCCAAAGTAACACTCTCTGATATACCCCACACTCCCTACAGTAACACACTCTGATATTCTCCACACTCCCCAAAGTAACACACGCTGATATACCCCACACTCCCCAAAGTAACACACTCTGATATACCCCACACTCCCCAAAGTAACACACTCTGATATACCCCACACACCCCAAAGTAACACACTCTGATATACCCCACACTCCCCAAAGTAACACACTCTGATATACCCCACACTCCCCAAAGTAACACACTCTGATATACCCCACATTCCCCAAAGTAACACACTCTGATATACCCCACAGTCCCCAAAGTAACACACTCTGATATACCCCACACTCCCCAAAGTAACACACTCTGATATACACCACACTCCCCAAAGTAACACTGTCTGATATACCCCACACTCCCCAAAGTAACACTCTCTGATATACCCCACACTCCCCAAAGTAACACACTCTGATATACCCCACACTCCCCAAAATAACACACTCTAATATACCCCACACTCCCCACAGTAACACCCACTGATATACCCCACACTCCCCAAAGTAACACTCTCTGATATACCCCACACTCCCCAAAGTAACACACCCTGATATACCCCACATTCCCCACAGTAACAAACTCCGATATACCCCACACTCTCCACAGTAACACACTCCGATATAACCCACACTCCCCACAGTAACACACCCCGATACACCCCACACTCCCCAAAGTAACACACTCCGATATACCCCACACTCCCCACAGTAACACACACTGATATACCCCACACTCCCCACAGTAACACACTCTGATATACCCCACACTCCACAAAGTAACACACTCTGATATACCCGACACTCCCCACAGTTACACACTCTGATATACTCCACACTCCCCAAAGTAACACTCTCTGATATACCCCACACTCCCCAAAGTAACACACTCTGATATACCCCACACTCCCCACAGTTACACACTCTGATATGCCCCACACTCCCCAAAGTAACACTCTCTGATATACCCCACACTCCCCAAAGTAACACACTCTGATATGCCCCACACTCCCCAAAGTAACACTCTCTGATATACCCCACACTCCCCAAAGTAACACACTCTGATATACCCCACACTCCCCAAAGTAACACACTCTGATATACCCCACACTCCCCAAAGTAACACACTCTGATATACCCCACACTCCCCAAAGTAACACACTCTGATATACCCCACACTCCCCAAAGTAACACACTTTGATATACCCCACACTCCCCAAAGTAACACTCTCTGATATACCCCACACTCCCCACAGTAACACACTCTGATATTCTCCACACTCCCCAAAGTAACACACGCTGATATACCCCACACTCCCCAAAGTAACACACTCTGATATACCCCACACTCCCCAAAGTAACACACTCTGATATTCTCCACACTCCCCAAAGTAACACACGCTGATATACCCCACACTCCCCAAAGTAACACACTCTGATATACCCCACACTCCCCAAAGTAACACACTCTGATATTCTCCACACTCCCCAAAGTAACACTGTCTGATATACCCAACACTCCCCAAAGTAACACTCTCTGATATACCCCACACTCCCCAAAGTAACACACTCTGATATACCCCACACTCCCCAAAATAACACACTCTAATATACCCCACACTCCCCACAGTAACACACACTGATATACCCCACACTCCCCAAAGTAACACTCTCTGATATACCCCACACTCCCCAAAGTAACACACCCTGATATACACCACACTCCCCACAGTAACACACTCCGATATACCCCACACTCTCCACAGTAACACACTCCGATATAACCCACACTCCCCACAGTAACACACCCCGATACACCCCACACTCCCCAAAGTAACACACTCCGATATACCCCACACTCCCCACAGTAACACACCCTGATATACCCCACACTCCCCACAGTAACACACTCTGATATACCCCACACTCCCCAAAGTAACACACTCTGATATACCCCACACTCCCCACAGTTACACACTCTGATATGCCCCACACTCCCCAAAGTAACACTCTCTGATAGACCCCACACTCCCCAAAGTAACACACTCTGATATACCCCACACTCCCCAAAGTAACACACTCTGATATACCCCACACTCCCCAAAGTAACACACTCTGATATACCCCACACTCCCCAAAGTAACACACTCTGATATACCCCACACTCCCCAAAGTAACACACTTTGATATACCCCACACTCCCCAAAGTAACACTCTCTGATATACCCCACACTCCCCACAGTAACACACTCTGATATTCTCCACACTCCCCAAAGTAACACACGCTGATATACCCCACACTCCCCAAAGTAACACACTCTGATATACCCCACACTCCCCAAAGTAACACACTCTGATATTCTCCACACTCCCCAAAGTAACACATGCTGATATACCCCACACTCCCCACAGTAACACTCTCTGATATACCCCACACTCCCCACAGTAACACACTCTGATATTCTCCACACTCCCCAAAGTAACACACTCTGATATACCCCACACTCCCCAAAGTAACACACTCTGATATACCCCACACTCCCCAAAGTAACACTGTCTGATATACCCCACATTCCCCAAAGTAACACTCTCTGATATACCCCACACTCCCCAAAGTAACACACTCTGATATACCCCACACTCCCCAAAATAACACACTCTAATATACCCCACACTCCCCACAGTAACACACACTGATATACCCCACACTCCCCAAAGTAACACTCTCCGATATACCCCACACTCCCCAAAGTAACACACCCTGATATACCCCACACTCCCCACAGTAACACACTCCGATATACCCCACACTCTCCACAGTAACACACTCCGATATAACCCACACTCCCCACAGTAACACACCCCGATACAACCCACACTCCCCAAAGTAACACACTCCGATATACCCCACACTCACCACAGTAACACACCCTGATATACCCCACACTCCCCACAGTAACACACTCTGATATACCCCACACTCCTCAAAGTAACACACTCTGATATACCCCACACTCCCCACAGTTACACACTCTGATATGCCCCACACTCCCCAAAGTAACACATGCTGATATACCCCACACTCCCCAAAGTAACACACTCTGATATACCCCACACTCCCCAAAGTAACACACTCTGATATTCTCCACACTCCCCAAAGTAACACACGCTGATATACCCCACACTCCCCAAAGTAACACACTCTGATATACCCCACACTCCCCAAAGTAACACACTCTGATATACCCCACACTCCCCAAAGTAACACACTCTGATATACCCCACACTCCCCAAAGTAACACACTCTGATATACCCCACACTCCCCAAAGTAACACACTCTGATATACTCCACACTCCCCAAAGTAACACTCTCTGATATACCCCACACTCCCCAAAGTAACACACTCTGATATACCCCACACTCCCCAAAGTAACACACTCTGATATACCCCACACTCCCCAAAGTAACACTGTCTGATATACCCCACACTCCCCAAAGTAACACTCTCTGATATACCCCACACTCCCCAAAGTAACACACTCTGATATACCCCACACTCCCCAAAATAACACACTCTAATATACCCCACACTCCCCACAGTAACACACACTGATATACCCCACACTCCCCAAAGTAACACACTCTGATATACCCCACACTCCCCAAAGTAACACACTCTGATATACCCCACACTCCCCAAAGTAACACACTCTGATATTCTCCACACTCCCCAAAGTAACACACGCTGATATACCCCACACTCCCCAAAGTAACACACTCTGATATACCCCACACTCCCCAAAGTAACACACTCTGATATTCTCCACACTCCCCAAAGTAACACTGTCTGATATACCCCACACTCCCCAAAGTAACACTCTCTGATATACCCCACACTCCCCAAAGTAACACACTCTGATATACCCCACACTCCCCAAAATAACACACTCTAATATACCCCACACTCCCCACAGTAACACACACTGATATACCCCACACTCCCCAAAGTAACACTCTCTGATATACCCCACACTCCCCAAAGTAACACACCCTGATATACACCACAGTCCCCACAGTAACACACTCCGATATACCCCACACTCTCCACAGTAACACACTCCGATATAACCCACACTCCCCACAGTAACACACCCCGATACACCCCACACTCCCCAAAGGAACACACTCCGATATACCCCACACTCCCCACAGTAACACACCCTGATATACCCCACACTCCCCACAGTAACATTCTCTGATATACCCCACACTCCCCACAGTAACACACTCTGATATTCTCCACACTCCCCAAAGTAACACACGCTGATATACCCCACACTCCCCAAAGTAACACACTCTGATATACCCCACACTCCCCACAGTTACACACTCTGATATGCCCCACACTCCCCAAAGTAACACACGCTGATATACCCCACACTCCCCAAAGTAACACACTCTGATATACACAACACTCCCAAAAGTAACACACTCTGATATTCTCCACAGTCCCCAAAGTAACACACGCTGATATACCCCACACTCCCCAAAGTAACACACTCTGATATACCCCACACTCCCCAAAGTAACACACTCTGATATACCCCACACTCCCCAAAGTAACACTGTCTGATATACCCCACACTCCCCAAAGTAACACTCTCTGATATACCCCACACTCCCCACAGTAACACACTCTGATATACCCCACACTCCCCAAAGTAACACACTCTGATATACCCCACACTCCCCAAAGTAACACACTCTGATATACCCCACACTCCCCAAAGTAACACACTCTGATATACTCCACACTCCCCAAAGTAACACTCTCTGATATACCCCACACTCCCCAAAGTAACACACTCTGATATACCCCACACTCCCCAAAGTAACACACTCTGATCTACCCCACACTCCCCAAAGTAACACTGTCTGATATACCCCACACTCCCCAAAGTAACACTCTCTGATATACCCCACACTCCCCAAAGTAACACACCCTGATATACCCCACACTCCCCACAGTAACACACTCCGATATACCCCACATTCTCCACAGTAACACATTCCGATATAACCCACACTCCCCACAGTAACACACCCCGATACACCCCACACTCCCCAAAGTAACACACTCCGATATACCCCACACTCCCCACAGTAACACACCCTGATATACCCCACACTCCCCACAGTAACACACTCTGATATACCCCACACTCCCCAAAGTAACACACTCTGATATACCCCACACTCCCCACAGTTACACACTCTGATATGCCCCACACTCGCCAAAGTAACACACGCTGATATACCCCACACTCCCCAAAGTAACACACTCTGATATACCCCACCCTCCCCAAAGTAACACACTCTGATATTCTCCACACTCCCCAAAGTAACACACGCTGATATACCCCACACTCCGCAAAGTAACACACTCTGATATACCCCACACTCCCCAAAGTAACACACTCTGAAATACCCCACACTCCCCAAAGTAACACACTCTGATACTCTCCACACTCCCCAAAGTAACACACGCTGATATACCCCACACTCCCCAAAGTAACACACTCTGATATTCTCCACACTCCCCAAAGTAACACATGCTGATATACCCCGCACTCCCCAAAGTAACACTCTCTGATATACCCCACACTCCCCACAGTAACACACTCTGATATTCTCCACACTCCCCAAAGTAACACACTCTGATATACCCCACACTCCCCAAAGTAACACACTCTGATATACCCCACACTCCCCAAAGTAACACTGTCTGATATACCCCACACTCCCCAAAGTAACATCTCTGACATACCCCACACTCCCCAAAGTAACACACTCTGATATACCCCACACTCCCCAAAATAACACACTCTAATATACCCCACACTCCCCACAGTAACACACACTGATATACCCCACACTCCCCAAAGTAACACTCTCTGATATACCCCACACTCCCCAAAGTAACACACCCTGATATACCCCACACTCCCCACAGTAACACACTCCGATATACCCCACACTCTCCACAGTAACACACTCCGATATAACCCACACTCCCCACAGTAACACACCCCGATACACCCCACACTCCCCAAAGTAACACACTCCGATATACCCCACACTCCCCACAGTAACACACCCTGATATACCCCACACTCCCCACAGTAACACACTCTGATATACCCCACACTCCCCAAAGTAACACACTCTGATATACCCCACACTCCCCACAGTTACACACTCTGATATGCCCCACAATCCCCAAAGTAACACACGCTGATATACCCCACACTCCCCAAAGTAACACACTCTGATATACCCAACACTCCCCAAAGTAACACACTCTGATATTCTCCACACTCCCCAAAGTAACACACGCTGATATACCCCACACTCCCCAAAGTAACACACTCTGATATACCCCACACTCCCCAAAGTAACACACTCTGATATGCCCCACACTCCCCAAAGTAACACTGTCTGATATACCCCACACTCCCCAAAGTAACACTCTCTGATATACCCCACACTCCCCACAGTAACACACTCTGATATACCCCACACTCCCCAAAGTAACACACTCTGATATACCCCACACTCCCCAAAGTAACACACTCTGATATACCCCACACTCCCCAAAGTAACACACTCTGATATACTCCACACTCCCCAAAGTAACACTCTCTGATATACCCCACACTCCCCAAAGTAACACACTCTGATATACCCCACACTCCCCAAAGTAACACACTCTGATATACCCCACACTCCCCAAAGTAACACTGTCTGATATACCCCACACTCCCCAAAGTAACACACTCTGATATACCCCACACTCCCCAAAGTAACACACTCCGATATACCCCACACTCCCCTCAGTAACACACCCTGATATACCCCACACTCCCCACAGTAACACACTCTGATATACCCCACACTCCCCAAAGAAACACACTCTGATATACCCCACACTCCCCACAGTTACACACTCTGATATGCCCCACACTCCCCAAAGTAACACTCTCTGATATACCCCACACTCCCCAAAGTAACACACTCTGATATACCGCACACTCCCCAAAGTAACACACTCTGATATACCCCACACTCCCCAAAGTAACACACTCTGATATACCCCACACTCCCCAAAGTAACACACTCTGATATACCCCACACTCCCCAAAGTAACACACTTTGATATACCCCACACTCCCCAAAGTAACACTCTCTGATATACACCACACTCCCCACAGAAACACACTCTGATATTCTCCACACTCCCCAAAGTAACACACGCTGATATACCCCACACTCCCCAAAGTAACACACTCTGATATACCCCACACTCCCCAAAGTAACACACTCTGATACTCTCCACACTCCCCAAAGTAACACACGCTGATATACCCCACACTCCCCAAAGTAACACACTCTGATATTCTCCACACTCCCCAAAGTAACACATGCTGATATACCCCACACTCCCCAAAGTAACACTCTCTGATATACCCCACACTCCCCACAGTAACACACTCTGATATTCTCCACACTCCCCAAAGTAACACACTCTGATATACCCCACACTCCCCAAAGTAACACACTCTGATATACCCCACACTCCCCAAAGTAACACACTCTGATATACCCCACACTCCCCAAAGTAACACTGTCTGATATACCCCACACTCCCCAAAGTAACACTCTCTGACATACCCCACACTCCCCAAAGTAACACACTCTGATATACCCCACACTCCCCAAAATAACACACTCTAATATACCCCACACTCCCCACAATAACACACACTGATATACCCCACACTCCCCAAAGTAACACTCTCTGATATACCCCACACTCCCCAAAGTAACACACCCTGATATACCCCACACTCCCCACAGTAACACACTCCGATATACCCCACACTCTCCACAGTAACACACTCCGATATAACCCACACTCCCCACAGTAACACACCCCGATACACCCCACACTCCCCAAAGTAACACACTCCGATATACCCCACACTCCCCACAGTAACACACCCTGATATACCCCACACTCCCCACAGTAACACACTCTGATATACCCCACACTCCCCAAAGTAACACACTCTGATATACCCCACACTCCCCACAGTTACACACTCTGATATGCCCCACAATCCCCAAAGTAACACACGCTGATATACCCCACACTCCCCAAAGTAACACACTCTGATATACCCAACACTCCCCAAAGTAACACACTCTGATATTCTCCACACTCCCCAAAGTAACACACGCTGATATACCCCACACTCCCCAAAGTAACACACTCTGATATACCCCACACTCCCCAAAGTAACACACTCTGATATACCCCACACTCCCCAAAGTAACACTGTCTGATATACCCCACACTCCCCAAAGTAACACTCTCTGATATACCCCACACTCCCCACAGTAACACACTCTGATATACCCCACACTCCCCAAAGTAACACACTCTGATATACCCCACACTCCCCAAAGTAACACACTTTGATATACCCCACACTCCCCAAAGTAACACACTCTGATATACTCCACACTCTCCAAAGTAAGACTCTCTGATATACCCCACACTCCCCAAAGTAACACACTCTGATATACCCCACACTCCCCAAAGTAACACACTCTGATATACCCCACACTCCCCAAAGTAACACTGTCTGATATACCCCACACTCCCCAAAGTAACACTCTCTGATATACCCCACACTCCCCAAAGTAACACACTCTGATATACCCCACACTCCCCAAAATAACACACTCTAATATACCCCACACTCCCCACAGTAACACACACTGATATACCCCACACTCCCCAAAGTAACACTCTCTGATATACCCCACACTCCCCAAAGTAACACACCCTGATATACCCCACACTCCCCACAGTAACACACTCCGATATACCCCACACTCTCCACAGTAACACATTCCGATATAACCCACACTCCCCACAGTAACACACCCCGATACACCCCACACTCCCCAAAGTAACACACTCCGATATACCCCACACTCCCCACAGTAACACACTCCGATATAACCCACACTCCCCACAGTAACACACCCCGATACACCCCACACTCCCCAAAGTAACACACTCCGATATACCCCACACTCCCCACAGTAACACACCCTGATATACCCCACACTCCCCACAGTAACACACTCTGATATACCCCACACTCCCCAAAGTAACACACTCTGATATACCCCACACTCCCCACAGTTACACACTCTGATATGCCCCACACTCCCCAAAGTAACACACGCAGATATACCCCACACTCCCCAAAGTAACACACTCTGATATACCCCACACTCCCCAAAGTAACACACTCTGATATTCTCCACACTCCCCAAAGTAACACACGCTGATATACCCCACACTCCCCAAAGTAACACACTCTGATATACCCCACACTCCCTAAAGTAACACACTCTGATATACCCCACACTCCCCAAAGTAACACACTCTGATATACCCCACACTCCCCAAAGTAACACACTCTGATATACCCCACACTCCCCAAAGTAACACACTCTGATATACTCCACACTCCCCAAAGTAACACTCTCTGATATACCCCTCACTCCCCAAAGTAACACACTCTGATATACCCCACACTCCCCAAAGTAACACACTCTGATATACCCCACACTCCCCAAAGTAACACTGTCTGATATACCCCACACTCCCCAAAGTAACACTCTCTGATATACCCCACACTCCCCAAAGTAATACACTCTGATATACCCCACACTCCCCAAAATAACACACTCTAATATACCCCACACTCCCCACAGTAACACACACTGATATACCCCACACTCCCCAAAGTAACACTCTCTGATATACCCCACACTCCCCAAAGTAACACACCCTGATATACCCCACACTCCCCACAGTAACACACTCCGATATACCCCACACTCTCCACAGTAACACATTCCGATATAACCCACACTCCCCACAGTAACACACCCCGATACACCCCACACTCCCCAAAGTAACACACTCCGATATACCCCACACTCCCCACAGTAACACACCCTGATATACCCCACACTCCCCACAGTAACACACTCTGATATACCCCACACTCCCCAAAGTAACACACTCTGATATACCCCACACTCCCCACAGTTACACACTCTGATATGCCCCACACTCCCCAAAGTAACACACGCTGATATACCCCACACTCCCCAAAGTAACACACTCTGATATACCCCACACTCCCCAAAGTAACACACTCTGATATTCTCCACACTCCCCAAAGTAACACACGCTGATATACCCCACACTCCGCAAAGTAACACACTCTGATATACCCCACACTCCCCAAAGTAACACACTCTGAAATACCCCACACTCCCCAAAGTAACACACTCTGATATACCCCACACTCCCCAAAGTAACATACTCTGATATACCCCACACTCCCCAAAGTAACACACTCTGATATACTCCACACTCCCCAAAGTAACACTCTCTGATATACCCCACACTCACCAAAGTAACACACTCTGATATACCCCACACTCCCCAAAGTAACACACTCTGTTATACCCCACACTCCCCAAAGTAACACTGTCTGATATACCCCACACTCCCCAAAGTAACACTCTCTGATATACCCCACACTCCCCAAAGTAACACACTCTGATATACCCCACACTCCCCAAAATAACACACTCTAATATACACCACACTCCCCACAGTAACACACACTGATATACCCCACACTCCCCAAAGTAACACTCTCTGATATACCCCACACTCCCCAAAGTAACACACCCTGATATACCCCACACTCCCCACAGTAACACACTCCGATATACCCCACACTCTCCACAGTAACACACTCCGATATAACCCACACTCCCCACAGTAACACACCCCGATACACCCCACACTCCCCACAGTAACACACCCTGATATACCCCACACTCCCCACAGTAACACACTCTGATATACCCCACACTCCCCAAAGTAACACACGCTGATACACCCCACACTCCCCAAAGTAACACACTCTGTTATACCCCACACTCCCCAAAGTAACACACTCTGATATTCTCCACACTCCCCAAAGTAACACATGCTGATATACCCCACACTCCCCAAAGTAACACTCTCTGATATACCCCACACTCCCCACAGTAACACACTCTGATATTCTCCACACTCCCCAAAGTAACACACTCTGATATACCCCACACTCCCCAAAGTAACACACTCTGATATACCCCACACACCCCAAAGTAACACACTCTGATATACCCCACACTCCCCAAAGTAACACACTCTGATATACCCCACACTCCCCAAAGTAACACACTCTGATATACCCCACATTCCCCAAAGTAACACACTCTGATATACCCCACACTCCCCAAAGTAACACACTCTGATATACCCCACACTCCCCAAATGTAACACACTCTGATATACACCACACTCCCCAAAGTAACACTGTCTGATATACCCCACACTCCCCAAAGTAACACTCTCTGATATACCCCACACTCCCCAAAGTAACACACTCTGATATACCCCACACTCCCCAAAATAACACACTCTAATATACCCCACACTCCCCACAGTAACACACACTGATATACCCCACACTCCCCAAAGTAACACTCTCTATTATACCCCACACTCCCCAAAGTAACACACCCTGATATACCCCACATTCCCCACAGTAACACACTCCGATATACCCCACACTCTCCACAGTAACACACTCCGATATAACCCACACTCCCCACAGTAACACACCCCGATACACCCCACACTCCCCAAAGTAACACACTCCGATATACCCCACACTCCCCACAGTAACACACCCTGATATACCCCACACTCCCCACAGTAACACACTCTGATATACCCCACACTCCCCAAAGTAACACACTCTGATATACCCCACACTCCCCACAGTTACACACTCTGATATACTCCACACTCCCCAAAGTAACACTCTCTGATATACCCCACACTCCCCAAAGTAACACACTCTGATATACCCCACACTCCCCACAGTTACACACTCTGATATGCCCCACACTCCCCAAAGTAACACTCTCTGATATACCCCACACTCCCCAAAGTAACACACTCTGATATACCCCACACTCCCCAAAGTAACACACTCTGATATACCAAACACTCCCCAAAGTAACACACTCTGATATACCCCACACTCCCCAAAGTAACACACTCTGATATACCCCACACTCCCCAAAGTAACACACTCTGATATACCCCACACTCCCCAAAGTAACACACTTTGATATACCCCACACTCCCCAAAGTAACACTCTCTGATATACCCCACACTCCCCACAGTAACACACTCTGATATTCTCCACACTCCCCAAAGTAACACACGCTGATATACCCCACACTCCCCAAAGTAACACACTCTGATATACCCCACACTCCCCAAAGTAACACACTCTGATATTCTCCACACTCCCCAAAGTAACACACGCTGATATACCCCACACTCCCCAAAGTAACACACTCTGATATACCCCACACTCCCCAAAGTAACACACTCTGATATTCTCCACACTCCCCAAAGTAACACATGCTGATATACCCCACACTCCCCAAAGTAACACTCTCTGATATACCCCACACTCCCCACAGTAACACACTCTGATATTCTCCACACTCCCCAAAGTAACACACTCTGATATACCCCACACTCCCCAAAGTAACACACTCTGATATACCCCACACTCCCCAAAGTAACACTGTCTGATATACCCCACACTCCCCAAAGTAACACTCTCTGATATACCCCACACTCCTCAAAGTAATACACTCTGATACACCCCACACTCCCCAAAATAACACACTCTAATATACCCCACACTCCCCACAGTAACACACACTGATATACCCCACACTCCCCAAAGTAACACTCTCTGATATACCCCACACTCCCCAAAGTAACACACCCTGATATACCCCACACTCCCCACAGTAACACACTCCGATATACCCCACACTCTCCACAGTAACACACTCCGATATAACCCACATTCCCCACAGTAACACACCCCGATACACCCCACACTCCCCAAAGTAACACACTCCGATATACCCCACACTCCCCACAGTAACACACCCTGATATACCCCACACTCCCCACAGTAACACACTCTGATATACCCCACACTCCCCAAAGTAACACACTCTGATATACCCCACACTCCCCACAGTTACACACTCTGATATGCCCCACACTCCCCAAAGTAACACTCTCTGATATACCCCACACTCCCCAAAGTAACACACTCTGATATACCGCACACTCCCCAAAGTAACACACTCTGATATACCCCACACTCCCCAAAGTAACACACTCTGATATACCCCACACTCCCCAAAGTAACACACTCTGATATACCCCTCACTCCCCAAAGTAACACACTTTGATATACCCCACACTCCCCAAAGTAACACTCTCTGATATACCCCACACTCCCCACAGTAACACACTCTGATATTCTCCAAACTCCCCAAAGTAACACACGCTGATATACCCCACACTCCCGAAAGTAACACACTCTGATATACCCCACACTCCCCAAAGTAACACACTCTGATATACCCCACACTCCCCAAAGTAACACACTCTGATACTCTCCACACTCCCCAAAGTAACACACGCTGATATACCCCATACTCCCCAAAGTAACACACTCTGATATACCCCACACTCCCCAAAGTAACACACTCTGATATTCTCCACACTCCCCAAAGTAACACATGCTGATATACCCCACACTCCCCAAAGTAACACTCTCTGATATACCCCACACTCCCCACAGTAACACACTCTGATATTCTCCACACTCCCCAAAGTAACACACTCTGATATACCCCACACTCCCCAAAGTAACACACTCTGATATACCCCACACTCCCCAAAGTAACACTGTCTGATATACCCCACACTCCCCAAAGTAACACTCTCTGATATACCCCACACTCCCCAAAGTAACACTCTCTGATATACCCCACACTCCCCAAAATAACACACTCTAATATACCCCACACTCCCCAGAGTAACACACACTGATATACCCCACACTCCCCAAAGTAACACTCTCTGATATACCCCACACTCCCCAAAGTAACACACCCTGATATACCCCACACTCCCCACAGTAACACACTCCGATATACCCCACACTCTCCACAGTAACACACTCCGATATAACCCACACTCCCCACAGTAACACACCCCGATACACCCCACACTCCCCAAAGTAACACACTCCGATATACCCCACACTCCCCACAGTAACACACCCTGATATACCCCACACTCCCCACAGTAACACACTCTGATATACCCCACACTCCCCAAAGTAACACACTCTGATATACCCCACACTCCCCACAGTTACACACTCTGATATGCCCCACACTCCCCAAAGTAACACACGCTGATATACCCCACACTCCCCAAAGTAACACACTCTGATATACCCAACTCTCCCCAAAGTAACACACTCTGATATTCTCCACACTCCCCAAAGTAACACACGCTGATATACCCCACACTCCCCAAAGTAACACACTCTGATGTACCCCACACTCCCCAAAGTAACACACTCTGATATACCCCACACTCCCCAAAGTAACACTGTCTGATATACCCCACACTCCCCAAAGTAACACTCTCTGATATACCCCACACTCCCCACAGTAACACACTCTGATATACCCCACACTCCCCAAAGTAACACACTCTGATATACCCCACACTCCCCAAAGTAACGCACCCTGATATACCCCACACTCCCCAAAGTAACACACTCTGATATACTCCACACTCCCCAAAGTAACACTCTCTGATATACCCCACACTCCCCAAAGTAACACACTCTGATATACCCCACACTCCCCAAAGTAACACACTCTGATATACCCCACACTCCCCAAAGTAACACTGTCTGATATACCCCACACTCCCCAAAGTAACACTCTCTGATATACCCCACACTCCCCAAAGTAACACACTCTGATATACCCCACACTCCCCAAAATAACACACTCTAATATACCCCACACTCCCCACAGTAACACACACTGATATACCCCACACTCCCCAAAGTAACACTCTCTGATATACCCCACACTCCCCAAAGTAACACACCCTGATATACCCCACACTCCCCACAGTAACACACTCCGATATACCCCACACTCTCCACAGTAACACATTCCGATATAACCCACACTCCCCACAGTAACACACCCCGATACACCCCACACTCCCCAAAGTAACACACTCCGATATACCCCACACTCCCCACAGTAACACACTCCGATATAACCCACACTCCCCACAGTAACACACCCCGATACACCCCACACTCCCCAAAGTAACACACTCCGATATACCCCACACTCCCCACAGTAACACACCCTGATATACCCCACACTCCCCACAGTAACACACTCTGATATACCCCACACTCCGCAAAGTAACACACTCTGATATACCCCACACTCCCCACAGTTACACACTCTGATATGCCCCACACTCCCCAAAGTAACACACGCTGATATACCCCACACTCCCCAAAGTAACACACTCTGATATTCCCCACACTCCCCAAAGTAACACACTCTGATATTCTCCACACTCCCCAAAGTAACACACGCTGATATACCCCACACTCCCCAAAGTAACACACTCTGATATACCCCACACTCCCCAAAGTAACACACTCTGATATACCCCACACTCCCCAAAGTAACACACTCTGATATACCCCACATTCCCCAAAGTAACACACTCTGATATACCCCACACTCCCCAAAGTAACACACTCTGATATACCCCACACTCCCCAAAGTAACACACTCTGATATACCCCACACTCCCCAAAGTAACACTGTCTGATATACCCCACACTCCCCAAAGTAACACTCTCTGATATACCCCACACTCCCCAAAGTAACACACTCTGATATACCCCACACTCCCCAAAATAACACACTCTAATATACCCCACAATCCCCACAGTAACACACACTGATATACCCCACACTCCCCAAAGTAACACTCTCTGATATACCCCACACTCCCCAAAGTAACACACCCTGATATACCCCACATTCCCCACAGTAACACACTCCGATATACCCCACACTCTCCACAGTAACACACTCCGATATAACCCACACTCCCCACAGTAACACACCCCGATACACCCCACACTCCCCAAAGTAACACACTCCGATATACCCCACACTCCCCACAGTAACACACCCTGATATACCCCACACTCCCCACAGTAACACACTCTGATATACCCCACACTCCCCAAAGTAACACACTCTGATATACCCCACACTCCCCACAGTTACACACTCTGATATACTCCACACTCCCCAAAGTAACACTCTCTGATATACCCCACACTCCCCAAAGTAACACACTCTGATATACCCCACACTCCCCAAAGTAACACACTCTGATATACCCCACACTCCCCAAAGTAACACACTCTGATATACCCCACACTCCCCAAAGTAACACGCTTTGATATACCCGACACTCCCCAAAGTAACACTCTCTGATATACCCCACACTCCCCACATTAACACACTCTGATATTCACCACACTCCCCAGAGTAACACACTCTGATATACCCCACACTCCCCAAAGTAACACACTCTGATATTCTCCACACTCCACAAAGTAACACACGCTGATATACCCCACACTCCCCAAAGTAACACACTCTGATATACCCCACACTCCCCAAAGTAACACACTCTGATATTCTCCACACTCCCCAAAGTAACACATGCTGATATACCCCACACTCCCCAAAGTAACACTCTCTGATATACCCCACACTCCCCACAGTAACACACTCTGATATTCTCCACACTCCCCAAAGTAACACACTCTGATATACCCCACACTCCCCAAAGTAACACACTCTGATATACCCCACACTCCCCAAAGTAACACTGTCTGATATACCCCACACTCCCCAAAGTAACACTCTCTGATATACCCCACACTCCCCAAAGTAACACACTCTGATACACCCCACACTCCCCAAAATAACACACTCTAATATACCCCACACTCCCCACAGTAACACACACTGATATACCCCACACTCCCCAAAGTAACACTCTCTGATATACCCCACACTCCCCAAAGTAACACACCCTGATATACCCCACACTCCCCACAGTAACACACTCCGATATACCCCACACTCTCCACAGTAACACACTCCGATATAACCCACATTCCCCACAGTAACACACCCCGATACACCCCACACTCCCCAAAGTAACACACTCCGATATACCCCACACTCCCCACAGTGACACACCCTGATATACCCCACACTCCCCACAGTAACACACTCTGATATACCCCACACTCCCCAAAGTAACACACTCTGATATACCCCACACTCCCCTCAGTTACACACTCTGATATGCCCCACACTCCCCAAAGTAGCACTCTCTGATATACCCCACACTCCCCAAAGTAACACACTCTGATATACCGCACACTCCCCAAAGTAACACACTCTGATATACCCCACACTCCCCAAAGTAACACACTCTGATATACCCCACACTCCCCAAAGTAACACACTCTGATATACCCCACACTCCCCAAAGTAACACACTTTGATATACCCCACACTCCCCAAAGTAACACTCTCTGATATACCCCACACTCCCCACAGTAACACACTCTGATATTCTCCACACTCCCCAAAGTAACACACGCTGATATACCCCACACTCCCCAAAGTAACACACTCTGATATACCCCACACTCCCCAAAGTAACACACTCTGATACTCTCCACACTCCCCAAAGTAACACACGCTGATATACCCCATACTCCCCAAAGTAACACACTGTGATATACCCCACACTCCCCAAAGTAACACACTCTGATATTCTCCACACTCCCCAAAGTAACACATGCTGATATACCCCACACTCCCCAAAGTAACACTCTCTGATATACCCCACACTCCCCACAGTAACACACTCTGATATTCTCCACACTCCCCAAAGTAACACACTCTGATATACCCCACACTCCCCAAAGTAACACACTCTGATATACCCCACACTCCCCAAAGTAACACTCTCTGATATACCCCACACTCCCCAAAGTAACACACTCTGATATACCCCACACTCCCCAAAATAACACACTCTAATATACCCCACACTCCCCAGAGTAACACACACTGATATACCCCACACTCCCCAAAGTAACACTCTCTGATATACCCCACACTCCCCAAAGTAACACACCCTGATATACCCCACACTCCCCACAGTAACACACTCCGATATACCCCACAATCTCCACAGTAACACACTCCGATATAACCCACACTCCCCACAGTAACACACCCCGATACACCCCACACTCCCCAAAGTAACACACTCCGATATACCCCACACTCCCCACAGTAACACACCCTGATATACCCCACACTCCCCACAGTAACACACTCTGATATACCCCACACTCCCCAAAGTAACACACTCTGATATACCCCACACTCCCCACAGTTACACACTCTGATATGCCCCACACTCCCCAAAGTAACACACGCTGATATACCCCACACTCCCCAAAGTAACACACTCTGATATACACAACACTCCCCAAAGTAACACACTCTGATATTCTCCACAGTCCCCAAAGTAACACACGCTGATATACCCCACACTCCCCAAAGTAACACACTCTGATATACCCCACACTCCCCAAAGTAACACACTCTGATATACCCCACACTCCCCAAAGTAACACTGTCTGATATACCCCACACTCCCCAAAGTAACACTCTCTGTTATACCCCACACTCCCCACAGTAACACACTCTGATATACCCCACACTCCCCAAAGTAACACACTCTGATATACCCCACACTCCCCAAAGTAACACACTCTGATATACCCCACACTCCCCAAAGTAACACACTCTGATATACTCCACACTCCCCAAAGTAACACTCTCTGATATACCCCACACTCCCCAAAGTAACACACTCTGATATACCCCACACTCCCCAAAGTAACACACTCTGATCTACCCCACACTCCCCAAAGTAACACTCTCTGATATACCCCACACTCCCCAAAGTAACACACCCTGATATACCCCACACTCCCCACAGTAACACATTCCGATATACCCCACACTCTCCACAGTAACACATTCCGATATAACCCACACTCCCCACAGTAACACACCCTGATATACCCCACACTCCCCACAGTAACACACTCTGATATACCCCACACTCCCCAAAGTAACACACTCTGATATACCCCACACTCCCCACAGTTACACACTCTGATATGCCCCACACTCGCCAAAGTAACACACTCTGATATACCCCACACTCCCCAAAGTAACACACTCTGATATACCCCACACTCCCCAAAGTAACACACTCTGATATTCTCCACACTCCCCAAAGTAACACACGCTGATATACCCCACACTCCGCAAAGTAACACACTCTGATATACCCCACACTCCCCAAAGTAACACACTCTGAAATACCCCACACTCCCCAAAGTAACACACTCTGATATACCCCACACTCCCCAAAGTAACACACTCTGATATACCCCACACTCCCCAAAGTAACACACTCTGATATACTCCACACTCCCCAAAGTAACACTCTCTGATATACCCCACACTCACCAAAGTAACACACTCTGATATACCCCACACTCCCCAAAGTAACACACTCTGATATACCAGACACTCCCCAAAGTAACACTGTCTGATATACCCCACACTCCCCAAAGTAACACTCTCTGATATACCCCACACTCCCCAAAGTAACACACTCTGATATACCCCACACTCCCCAAAATAACACACTCTAATATACCCCACACTCCCCACAGTAACACACACTGATATACCCCACACTCCCCAAAGTAACACTCTCTGATATACCCCACACTCCCCAAAGTAACACACCCTGATATACCCCACACTCCCCACAGTAACACACTCCGATATACACCACACTCTCCACAGTAACACACTCCGATATAACCCACACTCCCCACAGTAACACACCCCGATACACCCCACACTCCCCAAAGTAACACACTCCGATATACCCCACACTCCCCACAGTAACACACCCTGATATACCCCACACTCCCCACAGTAACACACTCTGATATACCCCACACTCCCCAAAGTAACACACGCTGATATACCCCACACTCCCCAAAGTAACACACTCTGTTATACCCCACACTCCCCAAAGTAACACACTCTGATATTCTCCACACTCCCCAAAGTAACACATGCTGATATACCCCACACTCCCCAAAGTAACACTCTCTGATATACCCCACACTCCCCACAGTAACACACTCTGATATTCTCCACACTCCCCAAAGTAACACACGCTGATATACCCCACACTCCCCAAAGTAACACACTCTGATATACCCCACACTCCCCAAAGTAACACACTCTGATATACCCCACACACCCCAAAGTAACACACTCTGATATACCCCACACTCCCCAAAGTAACACACTCTGATATACCCCACACTCCCCAAAGTAACACACTCTGATATACCCCACATTCCCCAAAGTAACACACTCTGATATACCCCACAGTCCCCAAAGTAACACACTCTGATATACCCCACACTCCCCAAAGTAACACACTCTGATATACACCACACTCCCCAAAGTAACACTGTCTGATATACCCCACACTCCCCAAAGTAACACTCTCTGATATACCCCACACTCCCCAAAGTAACACACTCTGATATACCCCACACTCCCCAAAATAACACACTCTAATATACCCCACACTCCCCACAGTAACACCCACTGATATACCCCACACTCCCCAAAGTAACACTCTCTGATATACCCCACACTCCCCAAAGTAACACACCCTGATATACCCCACATTCCCCACAGTAACAAACTCCGATATACCCCACACTCTCCACAGTAACACACTCCGATATAACCCACACTCCCCACAGTAACACACCCCGATACACCCCACACTCCCCAAAGTAACACACTCCGATATACCCCACACTCCCCACAGTAACACACACTGATATACCCCACACTCCCCACAGTAACACACTCTGATATACCCCACACTCCACAAAGTAACACACTCTGATATACCCGACACTCCCCACAGTTACACACTCTGATATACTCCACACTCCCCAAAGTAACACTCTCTGATATACCCCACACTCCCCAAAGTAACACACTCTGATATACCCCACACTCCCCACAGTTACACACTCTGATATGCCCCACACTCCCCAAAGTAACACTCTCTGATATACCCCACACTCCCCAAAGTAACACACTCTGATATGCCCCACACTCCCCAAAGTAACACTCTCTGATATACCCCACACTCCCCAAAGTAACACACTCTGATATACCCCACACTCCCCAAAGTAACACACTCTGATATACCCCACACTCCCCAAAGTAACACACTCTGATATACCCCACACTCCCCAAAGTAACACACTCTGATATACCCCACACTCCCCAAAGTAACACACTTTGATATACCCCACACTCCCCAAAGTAACACTCTCTGATATACCCCACACTCCCCACAGTAACACACTCTGATATTCTCCACACTCCCCAAAGTAACACACGCTGATATACCCCACACTCCCCAAAGTAACACACTCTGATATACCCCACACTCCCCAAAGTAACACACTCTGATATTCTCCACACTCCCCAAAGTAACACACGCTGATATACCCCACACTCCCCAAAGTAACACACTCTGATATACCCCACACTCCCCAAAGTAACACACTCTGATATTCTCCACACTCCCCAAAGTAACACTGTCTGATATACCCCACACTCCCCAAAGTAACACTCTCTGATATACCCCACACTCCCCAAAGTAACACACTCTGATATACCCCACACTCCCCAAAATAACACACTCTAATATACCCCACACTCCCCACAGTAACACACACTGATATACCCCACAGTCCCCAAAGTAACACTCTCTGATATACCCCACACTCCCCAAAGTAACACACCCTGATATACACCACACTCCCCACAGTAACACACTCCGATATACCCCACACTCTCCACAGTAACACACTCCGATATAACCCACACTCCCCACAGTAACACACCCCGATACACCCCACACTCCCCAAAGTAACACACTCCGATATACCCCACACTCCCCACAGTAACACACCCTGATATACCCCACACTCCCCACAGTAACACACTCTGATATACCCCACACTCCCCAAAGTAACACACTCTGATATACCCCACACTCCCCACAGTTACACACTCTGATATGCCCCACACTCCCCAAAGTAACACTCTCTGATAGACCCCACACTCCCCAAAGTAACACACTCTGATATACCCCACACTCCCCAAAGTAACACACTCTGATATACCCCACACTCCCCAAAGTAACACACTCTGATATACCCCACACTCCCCACAGTTACACACTCTGATATGCCCCACACTCCCCAAAGTAACACTCTCTGATATACCCCACACTCCCCAAAGTAACACACTCTGATATACCCCACACTCCCCAAAGTAACACACTCTGATATACCCCACACTCCCCAAAGTAACACACTCTGATATACCCCACACTCCCCAAAGTAACACACTCTGATATACCCCACACTCCCCAAAGTAACACGCTTTGATATACCCGACACTCCCCAAAGTAACACTCTCTGATATACCCCACACTCCCCACATTAACACACTCTGATATTCACCACACTCCCCAGAGTAACACACTCTGATATACCCCACACTCCCCAAAGTAACACACTCTGATATTCTCCACACTCCACAAAGTAACACACGCTGATATACCCCACACTCCCCAAAGTAACACACTCTGATATACCCCACACTCCCCAAAGTAACACACTCTGATATTCTCCACACTCCCCAAAGTAACACATGCTGATATACCCCACACTCCCCAAAGTAACACTCTCTGATATACCCCACACTCCCCACAGTAACACACTCTGATATTCTCCACACTCCCCAAAGTAACACACTCTGATATACCCCACACTCCCCAAAGTAACACACTCTGATATACCCCACACTCCCCAAAGTAACACTGTCTGATATACCCCACACTCCCCAAAGTAACACTCTCTGATATACCCCACACTCCCCAAAGTAACACACTCTGATACACCCCACACTCCCCAAAATAACACACTCTAATATACCCCACACTCCCCACAGTAACACACACTGATATACCCCACACTCCCCAAAGTAACACTCTCTGATATACCCCACACTCCCCAAAGTAACACACCCTGATATACCCCACACTCCCCACAGTAACACACTCCGATATACCCCACACTCTCCACAGTAACACACTCCGATATAACCCACATTCCCCACAGTAACACACCCCGATACACCCCACACTCCCCAAAGTAACACACTCCGATATACCCCACACTCCCCACAGTGACACACCCTGATATACCCCACACTCCCCACAGTAACACACTCTGATATACCCCACACTGCCCAAAGTAACACACTCTGATATACCCCACACTCCCCTCAGTTACACACTCTGATATGCCCCACACTCCCCAAAGTAGCACTCTCTGATATACCCCACACTCCCCAAAGTAACACACTCTGATATACCGCACACTCCCCAAAGTAACACACTCTGATATACCCCACACTCCCCAAAGTAACACACTCTGATATACCCCACACTCCCCAAAGTAACACACTCTGATATACCCCACACTCCCCAAAGTAACACACTTTGATATACCCCACACTCCCCAAAGTAACACTCTCTGATATACCCCACACTCCCCACAGTAACACACTCTGATATTCTCCACACTCCCCAAAGTAACACACGCTGATATACCCCACACTCCCCAAAGTAACACACTCTGATATACCCCACACTCCCCAAAGTAACACAGTCTGATACTCTCCACACTCCCCAAAGTAACACACGCAGATATACCCCATACTCCCCAAAGTAACACACTCTGATATACCCCACACTCCCCAAAGTAACACACTCTGATATTCTCCACACTCCCCAAAGTAACACATGCTGATATACCCCACACTCCCCAAAGTAACACTCTCTGATATACCCCACACTCCCCACAGTAACACACTCTGATATTCTCCACACTCCCCAAAGTAACACACTCTGATATACCCCACACTCCCCAAAGTAACACACTCTGATATACCCCACACTCCCCAAAGTAACACTGTCTGATATACCCCACACTCCCCAAAGTAACACTCTCTGATATACCCCACACTCCCCAAAGTAACACACTCTGATATACCCCACACTCCCCAAAATAACACACTCTAATATACCCCACACTCCCCAGAGTAACACACACTGATATACCCCACACTCCCCAAAGTAACACTCTCTGATATACCCCACACTCCCCAAAGTAACACACCCTGATATACCCCACACTCCCCACAGTAACACACTCCGATATACCCCACAATCTCCACAGTAACACACTCCGATATAACCCACACTCCCCACAGTAACACACCCCGATACACCCCACACTCCCCAAAGTAACACACTCCGATATACCCCACACTCCCCACAGTAACACACCCTGATATACCCCACACTCCCCACAGTAACACACTCTGATATACCCCACACTCCCCAAAGTAACACACTCTGATATACCCCACACTCCCCACAGTTACACACTCTGATATGCCCCACACTCCCCAAAGTAACACACGCTGATATACCCCACACCCCCCAAAGTAACACACTCTGATATACACAACACTCCCCAAAGTAACACACTCTGATATTCTCCACAGTCCCCAAAGTAACACACGCTGATATACCCCACACTCCCCAAAGTAACACACTCTGATATACCCCACACTCCCCAAAGTAACACACTCTGATATACCCCACACTCCCCAAAGTAACACTGTCTGATATACCCCACACTCCCCAAAGTAACACTCTCTGATATACCCCACACTCCCCACAGTAACACACTCTGATATACCCCACACTCCCCAAAGTAACACACTCTGATATACCCCACACTCCCCAAAGTAACACACTCTGATATACCCCACACTCCCCAAAGTAACACACTCTGATATACTCCACACTCCCCAAAGTAACACTCTCTGATATACCCCACACTCCCCAAAGTAACACACTCTGATATACCCCACACTCCCCAAAGTAACACACTCTGATCTACCCCACACTCCCCAAAGTAACACTGTCTGATATACCCCACACTCCCCAAAGTAACACTCTCTGATATACCCCACACTCCCCAAAGTAACACACCCTGATATACCCCACACTCCCCACAGTAACACACTCCGATATACCCCACACTCTCCACAGTAACACATTCCGATATAACCCACACTCCCCACAGTAACACACCCTGATATACCCCACACTCCCCACAGTAACACACTCTGATATACCCCACACTCCCCAAAGTAACACACTCTGATATACCCCACACTCCCCACAGTTACACACTCTGATATGCCCCACACTCGCCAAAGTAACACACTCTGATATACCCCACACTCCCCAAAGTAACACACTCTGATATACCCCACACTCCCCAAAGTAACACACTCTGATATTCTCCACACTCCCCAAAGTAACACACGCTGATATACCCCACACTCCGCAAAGTAACACACTCTGATATACCCCACACTCCCCAAAGTAACACACTCTGAAATACCCCACACTCCCCAAAGTAACACACTCTGATATACCCCACACTCCCCAAAGTAACACACTCTGATATACCCCACACTCCCCAAAGTAACACACTCTGATATACTCCACACTCCCCAAAGTAACACTCTCTGATATACCCCACACTCACCAAAGTAACACACTCTGATATACCCCACACTCCCCAAAGTAACACACTCTGATATACCCCACACTCCCCAAAGTAACACTGTCTGATATACCCCACACTCCCCAAAGTAACACTCTCTGATATACCCCACACTCCCCAAAGTAACACACTCTGATATACCCCACACTCCCCAAAATAACACACTCTAATATACCCCACACTCCCCACAGTAACACACACTGATATACCCCACACTCCCCAAAGTAACACTCTCTGATATACCCCACACTCCCCAAAGTAACACACCCTGATATACCCCACACTCCCCACAGTAACACACTCCGATATACACCACACTCTCCACAGTAACACACTCCGATATAACCCACACTCCCCACAGTAACACACCCCGATACACCCCACACTCCCCAAAGTAACACACTCCGATATACCCCACACTCCCCACAGTAACACACCCTGATATACCCCACACTCCCCACAGTAACACACTCTGATATACCCCACACTCCCCAAAGTAACACACGCTGATATACCCCACACTCCCCAAAGTAACACACTCTGTTATACCCCACACTCCCCAAAGTAACACACTCTGATATTCTCCACACTCCCCAAAGTAACACATGCTGATATACCCCACACTCCCCAAAGTAACACTCTCTGATATACCCCACACTCCCCACAGTAACACACTCTGATATTCTCCACACTCCCCAAAGTAACACACGCTGATATACCCCACACTCCCCAAAGTAACACACTCTGATATACCCCACACTCCCCAAAGTAACACACTCTGATATACCCCACACACCCCAAAGTAACACACTCTGATATACCCCACACTCCCCAAAGTAACACACTCTGATATACCCCACACTCCCCAAAGTAACACACTCTGATATACCCCACATTCCCCAAAGTAACACACTCTGATATACCCCACAGTCCCCAAAGTAACACACTCTGATATACCCCACACTCCCCAAAGTAACACACTCTGATATACACCACACTCCCCAAAGTAACACTGTCTGATATACCCCACACTCCCCAAAGTAACACTCTCTGATATACCCCACACTCCCCAAAGTAACACACTCTGATATACCCCACACTCCCCAAAATAACACACTCTAATATACCCCACACTCCCCACAGTAACACCCACTGATATACCCCACACTCCCCAAAGTAACACTCTCTGATATACCCCACACTCCCCAAAGTAACACACCCTGATATACCCCACATTCCCCACAGTAACAAACTCCGATATACCCCACACTCTCCACAGTAACACACTCCGATATAACCCACACTCCCCACAGTAACACACCCCGATACACCCCACACTCCCCAAAGTAACACACTCCGATATACCCCACACTCCCCACAGTAACACACACTGATATACCCCACACTCCCCACAGTAACACACTCTGATATACCCCACACTCCACAAAGTAACACACTCTGATATACCCGACACTCCCCACAGTTACACACTCTGATATACTCCACACTCCCCAAAGTAACACTCTCTGATATACCCCACACTCCCCAAAGTAACACACTCTGATATACCCCACACTCCCCACAGTTACACACTCTGATATGCCCCACACTCCCCAAAGTAACACTCTCTGATATACCCCACACTCCCCAAAGTAACACACTCTGATATGCCCCACACTCCCCAAAGTAACACTCTCTGATATACCCCACACTCCCCAAAGTAACACACTCTGATATACCCCACACTCCCCAAAGTAACACACTCTGATATACCCCACACTCCCCAAAGTAACACACTCTGATATACCCCACACTCCCCAAAGTAACACACTCTGATATACCCCACACTCCCCAAAGTAACACACTTTGATATACCCCACACTCCCCAAAGTAACACTCTCTGATATACCCCACACTCCCCACAGTAACACACTCTGATATTCTCCACACTCCCCAAAGTAACACACGCTGATATACCCCACACTCCCCAAAGTAACACACTCTGATATACCCCACACTCCCCAAAGTAACACACTCTGATATTCTCCACACTCCCCAAAGTAACACACGCTGATATACCCCACACTCCCCAAAGTAACACACTCTGATATACCCCACACTCCCCAAAGTAACACACTCTGATATTCTCCACACTCCCCAAAGTAACACTGTCTGATATACCCCACACTCCCCAAAGTAACACTCTCTGATATACCCCACACTCCCCAAAGTAACACACTCTGATATACCCCACACTCCCCAAAATAACACACTCTAATATACCCCACACTCCCCACAGTAACACACACTGATATACCCCACACTCCCCAAAGTAACACTCTCTGATATACCCCACACTCCCCAAAGTAACACACCCTGATATACACCACACTCCCCACAGTAACACACTCCGATATACCCCACACTCTCCACAGTAACACACTCCGATATAACCCACACTCCCCACAGTAACACACCCCGATACACCCCACACTCCCCAAAGTAACACACTCCGATATACCCCACACTCCCCACAGTAACACACCCTGATATACCCCACACTCCCCACAGTAACACACTCTGATATACCCCACACTCCCCAAAGTAACACACTCTGATATACCCCACACTCCCCACAGTTACACACTCTGATATGCCCCACACTCCCCAAAGTAACACTCTCTGATAGACCCCACACTCCCCAAAGTAACACACTCTGATATACCCCACACACCCCAAAGTAACACACTCTGATATACCCCACACTCCCCAAAGTAACACACTCTGATATACCCCACACTCCCCAAAGTAACACACTCTGATATACCCCACACTCCCCAAAGTAACACACTTTGATATACCCCACACTCCCCAAAGTAACACTCTCTGATATACCCCACACTCCCCACAGTAACACACTCTGATATTCTCCACACTCCCCAAAGTAACACACGCTGATATACCCCACACTCCCCAAAGTAACACACTCTGATATACCCCACACTCCCCAAAGTAACACACTCTGATATTCTCCACACTCCCCAAAGTAACACATGCTGATATACCCCACACTCCCCACAGTAACACTCTCTTATATACCCCACACTCCCCACAGTAACACACTCTGATATTCTCCACACTCCCCAAAGTAACACACTCTGATATACCCCACACTCCCCAAAGTAACACACTCTGATATACCCCACACTCCCCAAAGTAACACTGTCTGATATACCCCACATTCCCCAAAGTAACACTCTCTGATATACCCCACACTCCCCAAAGTAACACACTCTGATATACCCCACACTCCCCAAAATAACACACTCTAATATACCCCACACTCCCCACAGTAACACACACTGATATACCCCACACTCCCCAAAGTAACACTCTCTGATATACCCCACACTCCCCAAAGTAACACACCCTGATATACCCCACACTCCCCACAGTAACACACTCCGATATACCCCACACTCTCCACAGTAACACACTCCGATATAACCCACACTCCCCACAGTAACACACCCCGATACAACCCACACTCCCCAAAGTAACACACTCCGATATACCCCACACTCACCACAGTAACACACCCTGATATACCCCACACTCCCCACAGTAACACACTCTGATATACCCCACACTCCTCAAAGTAACACACTCTGATATACCCCACACTCCCCACAGTTACACACTCTGATATGCCCCACACTCCCCAAAGTAACACATGCTGATATACCCCACACTCCCCAAAGTAACACACTCTGATATACCCCACACTCCCCAAAGTAACACACTCTGATATTCTCCACACTCCCCAAAGTAACACACGCTGATATACCCCACACTCCCCAAAGTAACACACTCTGATATACCCCACACTCCCCAAAGTAACACACTCTGATATACCCCACACTCCCCAAAGTAACACACTCTGATATACCCCACACTCCCCAAAGTAACACACTCTGATATACCCCACACTCCCCAAAGTAACACACTCTGATATACTCCACACTCCCCAAAGTAACACTCTCTGATATACCCCACACTCCCCAAAGTAACACACTCTGATATACCCCACACTCCCCAAAGTAACACACTCTGATATACCCCACACTCCCCAAAGTAACACTGTCTGATATACCCCACACTCCCCAAAGTAACACTCTCTGATATACCCCACACTCCCCAAAGTAACACACTCTGATATACCCCACACTCCCCAAAATAACACACTCTAATATACCCCACACTCCCCACAGTAACACACACTGATATACCCCACACTCCCCAAAGTAACACACTCTGATATACCCCACACTCCCCAAAGTAACACACTCTGATATACCCCACACTCCCCAAAGTAACACACTCTGATATTCTCCACACTCCCCAAAGTAACACACGCTGATATACCCCACACTCCCCAAAGTAACACACTCTGATATACCCCACACTCCCCAAAGTAACACACTCTGATATTCTCCACACTCCCCAAAGTAACACTGTCTGATATACCCCACACTCCCCAAAGTAACACTCTCTGATATACCCCACACTCCCCAAAGTAACACACTCTGATATACCCCACACTCCCCAAAATAACACACTCTAATATACTCCACACTCCCCACAGTAACACACACTGAGATACCCCACACTCCCCAAAGTAACACTCTCTGATATACCCCACACTCCCCAAAGTAACACACCCTGATATACACCACAGTCCCCACAGTAACACACTCCGATATACCCCACACTCTCCACAGTAACACACTCCGATATAACCCACACTCCCCACAGTAACACACCCCGATACACCCCACACTCCCCAAAGGAACACACTCCGATATACCCCACACTCCCCACAGTAACACACCCTGATATACCCCACACTCCCCACAGTAACATTCTCTGATATACCCCACACTCCCCACAGTAACACACTCTGATATTCTCCACACTCCCCAAAGTAACACACGCTGATATACCCCACACTCCCCAAAGTAACACACTCTGATATACCCCACACTCCCCACAGTTACACACTCTGATATGCCCCACACTCCCCAAAGTAACACACGCTGATATACCCCACACTCCCCAAAGTAACACACTCTGATATACACAACACTCCCAAAAGTAACACACTCTGATATTCTCCACAGTCCCCAAAGTAACACACGCTGATATACCCCACACTCCCCAAAGTAACACACTCTGATATACCCCACACTCCCCAAAGTAACACACTCTGATATACCCCACACTCCCCAAAGTAACACTGTCTGATATACCCCACACTCCCCAAAGTAACACTCTCTGATATACCCCACACTCCCCACAGTAACACACTCTGATATACCCCACACTCCCCAAAGTAACACACTCTGATATACCCCACACTCCCCAAAGTAACACACTCTGATATACCCCACACTCCCCAAAGTAACACACTCTGATATACTCCACACTCCCCAAAGTAACACTCTCTGATATACCCCACACTCCCCAAAGTAACACACTCTGATATACCCCACACTCCCCAAAGTAACACACTCTGATCTACCCCACACTCCCCAAAGTAACACTGTCTGATATACCCCACACTCCCCAAAGTAACACTCTCTGATATACCCCACACTCCCCAAAGTAACACACCCTGATATACCCCACACTCCCCACAGTAACACACTCCGATATACCCCACATTCTCCACAGTAACACATTCCGATATAACCCACACTCCCCACAGTAACACACCCCGATACACCCCACACTCCCCAAAGTAACACACTCCGATATACCCCACACTCCCCACAGTAACACACCCTGATATACCCCACACTCCCCACAGTAACACACTCTGATATACCCCACACTCCCCAAAGTAACACACTCTGATATACCCCACACTCCCCACAGTTACACACTCTGATATGCCCCACACTCGCCAAAGTAACACACGCTGATATACCCCACACTCCCCAAAGTAACACACTCTGATATACCCCACCCTCCCCAAAGTAACACACTCTGATATTCTCCACACTCCCCAAAGTAACACACGCTGATATACCCCACACTCCGCAAAGTAACACACTCTGATATACCCCACACTCCCCAAAGTAACACACTCTGAAATACCCCACACTCCCCAAAGTAACACACTCTGATATACCCCACACTCCCCAAAGTAACACACTCTGATATACCCCACACTCCCCAAAGTAACACACTCTGATATACTCCACACTCCCCAAAGTAACACTCTCTGATATACCCCACACTCACCAAAGTAACACACTCTGATATACCCCACACTCCCCAAAGTAACACACTCTGATATACCCCACACTCCCCAAAGTAACACTGTCTGATATACCCCACACTCCCCAAAGTAACACTCTCTGATATACCCCACACTCCCCAAAGTAACACACTCTGATATACCCCACACACCCCAAAATAACACACTCTAATATACCCCACACTCCCCACAGTAACACACACTGATATACCCCACACTCCCCAAAGTAACACTCTCTGATATACCCCACACTCCCCAAAGTAACACACCCTGATATACCCCACACTCCCCACAGTAACACACTCCGATATACACCACACTCTCCACAGTAACACACTCCGATATAACCCACACTCCCCACAGTAACACACCCCGATACACCCCACACTCCCCAAAGTAACACACTCCGATATACCCCACACTCCCCACAGTAACACACCCTGATATACCCCACACTCCCCCACAGTAACACACTCTGATATACCCCACACTCCCCAAAGTAACACACGCTGATATACCCCACACTCCCCAAAGTAACACACTCTGTTATACCCCACACTCCCCAAAGTAACACACTCTGATATTCTCCACACTCCCCAAAGTAACACATGCTGATATACCCCACACTCCCCAAAGTAACACTCTCTCATATACCCCACACTCCCCACAGTAACACACTCTGATATTCTCCACACTCCCCAAAGTAACACACGCTGATATACCCCACACTCCCCAAAGTAACACACTCTGATATACCCCACACTCCCCAAAGTAACACACTCTGATATACCCCACACACCCCAAAGTAACACACTCTGATATACCCCACACTCCCCAAAGTGACACACTCTGATATACCCCACACTCCCCAAAGTAACAAACTCTGATATACCCCACATTCCCCAAAGTAACACACTCTGATATACCCCACAGTCCCCAAAGTAACACACTCTGATATACCCCACACTCCCCAAAGTAACACACTCTGATATACCCCACACTCCCCAAAGTAACACTGTCTGATATACCCCACACTCCCCAAACTAACACTCTCTGATATACCCCACACTCCCCAAAGTAACACACTCTGATATACCCCACACTCCCCAAAATAACACACTCTAATATACCCCACACTCCCCACAGTAACACCCACTGATATACCACACACTCCCCAAAGTAACACTCTCTGATATACCCCACACTCCCCAAAGTAACACACCCTGATATACCCCACATTCCCCACAGTAACAAACTCCGATATACCCCACACTCTCCACAGTAACACACTCCGATATAACCCACACTCCCCACAGTAACACACCCCGATACACCTCACACTCCCCAAAGTAACACACTCCGATATACCCCACACTCCCCACAGTAACACACACTGATATACCCCACACTCCCCACAGTAACACACTCTGATATACCCCACACTCCACAAAGTAACACACTCTGTTATACCCGACACTCCCCACAGTTACACACTCTGATATACTCCACACTCCCCAAAGTAACACTCTCTGATATACCCCACACTCCCCAAAGTAACACACTCTGATATACCCCACACTCCCCACAGTTACACACTCTGATATGCCCCACACTCCCCAAAGTAACACTCTCTGATATACCCCACACTCCCCAAAGTAACACACTCTGATATGCCCCACACTCCCCAAAGTAACACTCTCTGATATACCCCACACTCCCCAAAGTAACACACTCTGATATACCCCACACTCCCCAAAGTAACACACGCTGATATACCCCACACTCCCCAAAGTAACACACTCTGATATACCCCACACTCCCCAAAGTAACACACTCTGATATTCTCCACACTCCCCAAAGTAACACACGCTGATATACCCCACACTCCCCAAAGTAACACACTCTGATATACCCCACACTCCCCAAAGTAACACACTCTGATATTCTCCACACTCCCCAAAGTAACACTGTCTGATATACCCGACTCTCCCCAAAGTAACACTCTCTGATATACCCCACACTCCCCAAAGTAACACACTCTGATATACCCCACACTCCCCAAAATAACACACTCTAATATACCCCACACTCCCCACAGTAACACACACTGATATACCCCACACTCCCCAAAGTAACACTCTCTGATATACCCCACACTCCCCAAAGTAACACACCCTGATATACACCACACTCCCCACAGTAACACACTCCGATATACCCCACACTCTCCACAGTAACACACTCCGATATAACCCACACTCCCCACAGTAACACACCCCGATACACCCCACACTCCCCAAAGTAACACACTCCGATATACCCCACACTCCCCACAGTAACACACCCTGATATACCCCACACTCCCCACAGTAACACACTCTGATATACCCCACACTCCCCAAAGTAACACACTCTGATATACCCCACACTCCCCACAGTTACACACTCTGATATGCCCCACACTCCCCAAAGTAACACTCTCTGATAGACCCCACACTCCCCAAAGTAACACACTCTGATATACCCCACACTCCCCAAAGTAACACACTCTGATATACCCCACACTCCCCAAAGTAACACACTCTGATATACCCCACACTCCCCAAAGTAACACACTCTGATATACCCCACACTCCCCAAAGTAACACACTTTGATATACCCCACACTCCCCAAAGTAACACTCTCTGATATACCCCACACTCCCCACAGTAACACACTCTGATATTCTCCACACTCCCCAAAGTAACACACGCTGATATACCCCACACTCCCCAAAGTAACACACTCTGATATACCCCACACTCCCCAAAGTAACACACTCTGATATTCTCCACACTCCCCAAAGTAACACATGCTGATATACCCCACACTCCCCAAAGTAACACTCTCTGATATACCCCACACTCCCCACAGTAACACACTCTGATATTCTCCACACTCCCCAAAGTAACACACTCTGATATACCCCACGCTCCCCAAAGTAACACACTCTGATATACCCCACACTCCCCAAAGTAACACTGCCTGATATACCCCACATTCCCCAAAGTAACACTCTCTGATATACCCCACACTCCCCAAAGTAACACACTCTGATATACCCCACACTCCCCAAAATAACACACTCTAATATACCCCACACTCCCCACAGTAACACACACTGATATACCCCACACTCCCCAAAGTAACACTCTCTGATATACCCCACACTCCCCAAAGTAACACACCCTGATATACCCCACACTCCCCACAGTAACACACTCCGATATACCCCACACTCTCCACAGTAACACACTCCGATATAACCCACACTCCCCACAGTAACACACCCCGATACACCCCACACTCCCCAAAGTAACACACTCCGATATACCCCACACTCCCCACAGTAACACACCCTGATATACCCCACACTCCCCACAGTAACACACTCTGATATACCCCACACTCCTCAAAGTAACACACTCTGATATACCCCACACTCCCCACAGTTACACACTCTGATATGCCCCACACTCCCCAAAGTAACACATGCTGATATACCCCACACTCCCCAAAGTAACACACTCTGATATACCCCACACTCCCCAAAGTAACACACTCTGATATTCTCCACACTCCCCAAAGTAACACACGCTGATATACCCCACACTCCCCAAAGTAACACACTCTGATATACCCCACACTCCCCAAAGTAACACACTCTGATATACCCCACACTCCCCAAAGTAACACACTCTGATATACCCCACACTCCCCAAAGTAACACACTCTGATATACCCCACACTCCCCAAAGTAACACACTCTGATATACTCCACACTCCCCAAAGTAACACTCTCTGATATACCCCACACTCCCCAAAGTAACACACTCTGATATACCCCACACTCCCCAAAGTAACACACTCTGATATACCCCACACTCCCCAAAGAAACACTGTCTGATATACCCCACACTCCCCAAAGTAACACTCTCTGATATACCCCACACTCCCCAAAGTAACACACTCTGATATACCCCACACTCCCCAAAATAACACACTCTAATATACCCCACACTCCCCACAGTAACACACACTGATATACCCCACACTCCCCAAAGTAACACTCTCTGATATACCCCACACTCCCCAAAGTAACACACCCTGATATACCCCACACTCCCCACAGTAACACACTCCGATATACCCCACACTCTCCACAGTAACACACTCCGATATAACCCACACTCCCCACAGTAACACACCCCGATACACCCCACACTCCCCAAAGTAACACACTCCGATATACCCCACACTCCCCACAGTAACACACCCTGATATACCCCACACTCCCCAAAGTAACACACTCTGATATACCCCACACTCCCCAAAGTAACACTGTCTGATATACCCCACACTCCCCAAAGTAACACTCTCTGATATACCCCACACTCCCCAAAGTAACACACTCTGATATACCCCACACTCCCCAAAATAACACACTCTAATATACCCCACACTCCCCACATGAACACACACTGATATACCCCACACTCCCCAAAGTAACACTCTCTGATATACCCCACACTCCCCAAAGTAACACACCCTGATATACCCCACACTCCCCACAGTAACACACTCCGATATACCCCACACTCTCCACAGTAACACACTCCGATATAACCCACACTCCCCACAGTAACACACCCCGATACACCCCACACTCCCCAAAGTAACACACTCCGATATACCCCACACTCCCCACAGTAACACACCCTGATATACCCCACACTCCCCACAGTAACACACTCTGATATACCCCACACTCCCCAAAGTAACACACTCTGATATACCCCACACTCCCCAAAGTAACACTGTCTGATATACCCCACACTCCCCAAAGTAACACTCTCTGATATACCCCACACTCCCCAAAGTAACACACTCTGATATACCCCACACTCCCCAAAATAACACACTCTAATATACCCCACACTCCCCACAGTAACACACACTGATATACCCCACACTCCCCAAAGTAACACTCTCTGATATACCCCACACTCCCCAAAGTAACACACCCTGATATACACCACACTCCCCACAGTAACACACTCCGATATACCCCACACTCTCCACAGTAACACACTCCGATATAACCCACACTCCCCACAGTAACACACCCCGATACACCCCACACTCCCCAAAGTAACACACTCCGATATACCCCACACACCCCACAGTAACACACCCTGATATACCCCACACTCCCCACAGTAACACACTCTGATATACCCCACACTCCCCAAAGTAACACACTCTGATATACCCCACACTCCCCACAGTTACACACTCTGATATGCACCACACTCCCCAAAGTAACACTCTCTGATAGACCCCACACTCCCCAAAGTAACACACTCTGATATACCCCACACTCCCCAAAGTAACACACTCTGATATACCCCACACTCCCCAAAGTAACACACTCTGATATACCCCACACTCCCCAAAGTAACACACTCTGATATACCCCACACTCCCCAAAGTAACACACTCTGATATACTCCACACTACCCAAAGTAACACTCTCTGATATACCCCACACTCCCCAAAGTAACACACTCTGATATACCCCACACTCCCCAAAGTAACACACTCTGATATACCCCACACTCCCCAAAGTAACACTGTCTGATATACCCCACACTCCCCAAAGTAACACTCTCTGATATACCCCACACTCCCCAAAGTAACACACTCTGATATACCCCACACTCCCCAAAATAACACACTCTAATATACCCCACACTCCCCACAGTAACACACACTGATATACCCCACACTCCCCAAAGTAACACTCTCTGATATACCCCACACTCCCCAAAGTAACACACCCTGATATACCCCACACTCCCCACAGTAACACACTCCGATATACCCCACACTCTCCACAGTAACACACTCCGATATAACCCACACTCCCCACAGTAACACACCCCGATACACCCCACACTCCCCAAAGTAACACACTCCGATATACCCCACACTCCCCACAGTAACACACCCTGATATACCCCACACTCCCCAAAGTAACACACTCTGATATACCCCACACTCCCCAAAGTAACACTGTCTGATATACCCCACACTCCCCAAAGTAACACTCTCTGATATACCCCACACTCCCCAAAGTAACACACTCTGATATACCCCACACTCCCCAAAATAACACACTCTAATATACCCCACACTCCCCACATGAACACACACTGATATACCCCACACTCCCCAAAGTAACACTCTCTGATATACCCCACACTCCCCAAAGTAACACACCCTGATATACCCCACACTCCCCACAGTAACACACTCCGATATACCCCACACTCTCCACAGTAACACACTCCGATATAACCCACACTCCCCACAGTAACACACCCCGATACACCCCACACTCCCCAAAGTAACACACTCCGATATACCCCACACTCCCCACAGTAACACACCCTGATATACCCCACACTCCCCACAGTAACACACTCTGATATACCCCACACTCCCCAAAGTAACACACTCTGATATACCCCCACACTCCCTAAAGTAACACACTCTGATATACCCCACACTCCCCAAAGTAACACACTCTGATATTCTCCACACTCCCCAAAGTAACACACGCTGATATACCCCACACTCCCCAAAGTAACACACTCTGATATACCCCACACTCCCCAAAGTAACACACTCTGATATTCTCCACACTCCCCAAAGTAACACATGCTGATATACCCCACACTCCCCAAAGTAACACTCTCTGATATACCCCACACTCCCCACAGTAACACACTCTGATATTCTCCACACTCCCCAAAGTAACACACTCTGATATACCCCACACTCCCCAAAGTAACACACTCTGATATACCCCACACTCCCCAAAGTAACACTGTCTGATATACCCCACACTCCCCAAAGTAACACTCTCTGATATACCCCCACACTCCCCAAAGTAACACACACTGATATACCCCACACTCCCCAAAATAACACACTCTAATATACCCCACACTCCCCACAGTAACACACACTGATATACCCCACACTCCCCAAAGTAACACTCTCTGATATACCCCACACTCCCCAAAGTAACACACCCTGATATACCCCACACTCCCCACAGTAACACACTCCGATATACCCCACACTCTCCACAGTAACACACTCCGATATAACCCACACTCCCCACAGTAACACACCCCGATACACCCCACACTCCCCAAAGTAACACACTCCGATATACCCCACACTCCCCACAGTAACACACCCTGATATACCCCACACTCCCCACAGTAACACACTCTGATATACCCCAACTCCCCAAAGTAACACACTCTGATATACCCCACACTCCCCACAGTTACACACTCTGATATGCCCCACACTCCCCAAAGTAACACACGCTGATATACCCCACACTCCCCAAAGTAACACACTCTGATATACCCCACACTCCCCAAAGTAACACACTCTGATATACCCCACACTCCCCAAAGTAACACACTCTGATATACCCCACACTCCCCAAAGTAACACACTCTGATATACCCCACACTCCCCAAAGTAACACACTCTGATATACTCCACACTCCCCAAAGTAACACTCTCTGATATACCCCACACTCCCCAAAGTAACACACTCTGAAATACCCCACACTCTCCAAAGTAACACACTCTGATATACCCCACGCTCCCCAAAGTAACACTGTCTGATATACCCCACACTCCCCAAAGTAACACTCTCTGATATACCCCACACTCCCCAAAGTAACACACTCTGATATACCCCACACTCCCCAAAAAAACACACTCTAATATACCCCACACTCCCCACAGTAAACACATACTGATATACCCCACACTCCCCAAAGTAACACTCTCTGATATACCCCACACTCCCCAAAGTAACACACCCTGATATACCCCACACTCCCCACAGTAACACACTCCGATATACCCCACACTCTCCACAGTAACACACTCCGATATAACCCACACTCCCCACAGTAACACACCCCGATACACCCCACACTCCCCAAAGTAACACACTCCGATATACCCCACACTCCCCACAGTAACACACCCTGATATACCCCACACTCCCCACAGTAACACACTCTGATATACCCCACAATCCCCAAAGTAACACACTCTGATATACCCCACATTCCCCAAAGTAACACACTCTGATATACCCCACACTCCCCAAAGTAACACACTCTGATATACCCCACACTCCCCAAAGTAACACACTCTGATATACCCCACACTCCCCAAAGTAACACACTCTGATATTCTCCACACTCCCCAAAGTAACACACGCTGATATACCCCACACTCCCCAAAGTAACACACTCTGATATACCCCACACTCCCCAAAGTAACACACTCTGATATACCCCACACTCCCCAAAGTAACACTGTCTGATATACCCCACACTCCCCAAAGTAACACTCTCTGATATACCCCACACTCCCCAAAGTAACACACTCTGATATACCCCACACTCCCCAAAATAACACACTCTAATATACCCCACACTCCCCACAGTAACACACACTGATATACCCCACACTCCCCAAAGTAACACTCTCTGATATACCCCACACTCCCCAAAGTAACACACCCTGATATACCCCACACTCCCCACAGTAACACACTCCGATATACCCCACACTCTCCACAGTAACACACTCCGATATAACCCACACTCCCCACAGTAACACACCCCGATACACCCCACACTCCCCAAAGTAACACACTCCGATATACCCCACACTCCCCACAGTAACACACCCTGATATACCCCCACACTCCCCAAAGTAACACACTCTGATATACCCCACACTCCCCAAAGTAACACTGTCTGATATACCCCACACTCCCCAAAGTAACACTCTCTGATATACCCCACACTCCCCAAAGTAACACACTCTGATATACCCCACACTCCCCAAAATAACACACTCTAATATACCCCACACTCCCCACATGAACACACACTGATATACCCCACACTCCCCAAAGTAACACTCTCTGATATACCCCACACTCCCCAAAGTAACACACCCTGATATACCCCACACTCCCCACAGTAACACACTCCGATATACCCCACACTCTCCACAGTAACACACTCCGATATAACCCACACTCCCCACAGTAACACACCCCGATACACCCCACACTCCCCAAAGTAACACACTCTGATATACCCCACACTCCCCACAGTAACACACCCTGATATACCCCACACTCCCCACAGTAACACACTCTGATATACCCCACACTCCCCAAAGTAACACACTCTGATATACCCCACACTCCCTAAAGTAACACACTCTGATATACCCCACACTCCCCAAAGTAACACACTCTGATATTCTCCACACTCCCCAAAGTAACACACGCTGATATACCCCACACTCCCCAAAGTAACACACTCTGATATACCCCACACTCCCCAAAGTAACACACTCTGATATTCTCCACACTCCCCAAAGTAACACATGCTGATATACCCCACACTCCCCAAAGTAACACTCTCTGATATACCCCACACTCCCCACAGTAACACACTCTGATATTCTCCACACTCCCCAAAGTAACACACTCTGATATACCCCACACTCCCCAAAGTAAACACACTCTGATATACCCCACACTCCCCAAAGTAACACTGTCTGATATACCCCACACTCCCCAAAGTAACACTCTCTGATATACCCCACACTCCCCAAAGTAAC